>JAVVLW010000374.1:0-175000 GCA_034401795.1 Chaetoderma sp. LZ-2023a
ACTTCAATGTTGCAGTACGTATCAGCTGCTGAGAGAAGAGATCTGGCCTTTGTCAACCTCTTTTCTTGAAAAGCTGTATGGGCATGTGAAAGAACTGCAGAAAACCACAGATTTCATCTTGAGAACGGCTCTCCAAGTGTGATACCAGCGATCGAAAAGAAGAAGAAAGGTTTGTGTGGTAAATAGTCGACGCATGATACCAATGTTCTTTGCAACCTTAGTTGTTACAATATCTATATAGTGATGTTCTTATCTAAAAATACACCTAAGAATTCAACAAATTGGGCTACATGTATTTCTTGATTATTTATCTGAATTTTTGGGATTTTGGTACTTTTTGATTTCTTCATATTCGTAAATAGGATATAATTTGTTTTACAAACATGTAACGATAATTTGTTTACATTAAACCATTCTATTACCTTTTCCATTTCCTTCGTTTGCATTTTTGTAAAGGGTATCTATATTGCATGGTATTGCTACAGAATGCATTGGTATTATCCGCAAACAGTATTTTAGGCAAGTCATACATATATAATAAAAATAGCAGGGGCCAAGTATTGATCATTGGGGAACACCGCAGACAAGCTTACCGCACTCAGAAAGTACTCCATTATATGCACACATTGCACTCACTTGGTTAAATAGCTTTTAAACCAATCAAGCGCAATGCCTCTAATCCCATAGTATGATAGTTTCTGTGCTAGAATGTTATGATCAATGGTATTTAAAGCTTTTGAAAGATCCAAAAAATATTCCTAATATATGTTCTTTTTTGTCCAAGAGAGTCCGAGATTCTTTCTATCATATCTACAAGAGCAAGCATTGTCAAATGTTTTCCCCTAAATCCATATTGTGATTCATAAATTATAGTGTCTGTTTACATATTTAGTTAGGCGATTATAATAGTCTTTGTAAGTTTCAAGAAACGTAGGAGTACTGAGACTGGCCGATAGTTAGTGAAGTCAGGAGTCTTTTGCCTTATATATAGGTACCACGCGTGCTACTTTTAATCGTGATGGAAACATACCTTGTGCTAGAGATAAATTGCAACATGATTGAGTTGGATTAGTATTTGTGAGGTGCAGTTTTTGTATAATTTCCAATAAAAATTATCAATTCCAGCACTTTTATTAGGGTTATTTTCATAAGTATTTTAAAGATCTCCTCTCTATCAGTGGGATTTAAGAAAATAGAAGATTGATAGTCACCTGTTAGCTAGTCTTGTATGCCAGCATCCGAGGCATTTAAACTAGAAAGGTGATTGGCTATAAATAGAGGTTCTGGAGTTATTTTTGCGAAAACTAGGTCATCCAAGATGGCTATTAAACAAATTTGGACTTTTGCCCTAGATGATCTTTCACGAGTCTTGAATTGATTCCGCAAGCCAAAATCCCAGATGAATTGGCCGATCGGCTTCATTTGAACAAACTTGAATCACTACACCCTAAGGATGCTTCCTGCCAAATATAATTGAAATCGGCCCAGTAGTTCTCGAGAAAGCATTTTAAATTTCCCATTGCTTTAGTATGGGAGTTTTTGGCGAGAAAATGATTCAAGATGGCCGCCAAACTGTTTATCCGACAGTTTAAAAAATTGAACCCACCGCCCTCTCAATCCCTGGGGCATAGGTGGTTGAGAGAGAGGTAGTATCACACTATAAAAAAAAAAAAATATATATATACAAAACTCCTGCGCCACCTCTTCGGGAGAACCCCCGCTTATTATCACCAAGCCTCTCTCTCTCTGCAGGGGTTCTCCGTTGCTCCGTACCGTCGACTTGGTACCAAAATCTTTTTACTTTTGAGAGTTGAACCATGTTTTTTTTATTAGAATTCAGCGCTGTTATCAACTGAGCCAACGGAGAACCGATAATTAGATTACAAATAATGATACTAATTGTTCTGCAATAATAGCAAACAGATAAATAACACACTGTAACTACACTTGTGCAATAATAGCAAGCAAATCAATAACACACTGGTAACTACAAAATTACAGTCTATAATATATACGTTATCTCGAAGTGACGTCAGGATCTAGAGGGACTGATAAGCGAAGCAATACAGCAATGAGAACACATAACTTATCAGCTATAATTCCTAATACGTACATGGCCGAGGTAGTTAAGGCGTGAGATCCTTGTTTTGTGTTTATTAGCAAACTTAAAATCACAGGTTCAAATCTCACTATTACCATTTGTGGATAACTCGGCCATTTCTGGTCCGATTTTAAAATGGTAAAGTTTTGAAATTCTCGCTTCATTCCGGTCCTAATCGGTGCCAAGAACTCCGAGAATGAAGTGATTTCTCGGTACAATATAAGCATACACTCTCACAATACTGACACGTGGACTCTGCCAGAGTCGCATCGGCATGGGGCTTCCAGCTACCTTGACAACCCTCATCTGGGAGGAGGCTAGTGATTAGCATGTGAACCACGGCAGACTCTAGCATGTAAATCACGACAGACTCTGGCATGTTCACATGTTACGCAGAGAATCTGGTGCTGAGCAGGGGTCTCCAGCAGACAACCACAGCCTACCCTCTCCACCCCATAGAAATGGCAGACAAACTTGATCTCTTCACGTGGGTGAAAGCGGTCGTAAATGTTTCTCCGCAAGGGGTCGACCCAAGGATTGTACTGGGGGTCATCCCGGAAGTGGCCCACTTGGCATCCAATATCATGGCAGTCTCAGCGCCCTGTGCCACTGCTGTAGACGCCAGTACTGATCGCCAGAACCACCCATAATAGGGTCTGAATGCCCATTTAGAGACAGGCATCCACAGGGATATACACCACCTACAGGTACTGATCGCCAGCACCAAATAGGGTCTGAACGCCCATTTATAGACAGGCATCCACAGGGATATACACCACCCATAAGCTACCCTAAGGCCAAGAAAGCCGACCTGCTCCAGATGATCGAACAGGTCCGTGCCGAGGAATGGCAGAAGCGACTCTCCCGAGCAATGAAGACGGGAAGGTTTCCAGCGCATACCAAAGATGATCCTTGGAATCCCCACAAGAAAGCGCAGCGGATACGTGAGCTTCGTCAGTTGGACGAGGAGGTGACCGCTAGCTTGCGAGCCAAGACTGTAGTGAGGCGGAGGGTGGACCATCCACTGGAGCGCTTACCTGTCCTATGCAGGATCACTAACCGCGTGATGAGGGGGCCGACGTCTGAACCCTTAGCCCGGAGCATGAGGCGAGAAGGCGAACACATTCTCGACCAGCGTCTCTGCGAAAGGGAGACAGAGGATAGAGGACGCCGGTCAGTACGCTGGACATTCTTCAGAGGTCTAGAAGGAGACCTCACAGGCCAGATCATGCAAAATATCCAGCAGACTGTCCAGAACGCCTTCTACCTCCGCTACACCCATACCTTCGCATCCGTCACATCGAAGATGGTAGGGTGATGCTCTTTCCACAAGAATGCTCCAGGGAGCCCGTGGCTGAACACGATAGGAGCAGCTCAGGACTGGGTGGCAGCAAGAGAGCAAGGCCACCTCGACACAGACAATATCGATCGACCCAACACCAAGTGGGCTTTCGTTCGATCAATCAATGTTGAGGTCAGGGCTCTCATCGACCGCCAACCTCTGCTTGGGACAGGCCACCTCCCAGACCGGCTACGACAGAAGAGTATGACTGCCCTCGACACCTACAGGGACAACATGTGTCTCTGGAGATGTCTAGCAGTCCACCGAGGAGCGACAGCTGATAGAAGTACAGCTCCTGCACGAGAGCTTGCCACACAGTTCTATGGCAAGACAGTACCTGATGTTCGCAAGACCTCACTGGATCAGCTGGACAAGGTAGAGTTCTTCGCCAAGATCGGGATTCGCGTATATGAACCAACCGAGGGCACCTGGCACATGATCAGGCAAGCGGCTCACTACCGTGACACCATGACCATCGGAGTGTGGGACCACCACGCCTTCTACATCAAGAACATCTCCAAGCTGGCACATACACTAGTCTGCAGTCACTGTCAGCTGAGGTTTACAAAGGCATGCCATCTTCAACGCCACGCTGATCATTGTAAAGGTGGCAAAACAAAAATCGTGTGTCCTGGCGAGAAGGTTGAGGCGCCACAGTCTGCGTATGAGATAGCCTCTATCCGCCCCAACCATCCAGTTCAGCAGCTACTCGTTGGGTCGAGTATGAGTCGAGAAACAGAGGCGTACACATACACTATGTAGAGTGTGGGCACGGTGGCGAGCATTGGATCGAGGGTGCTCCCGTAGATGGTTATGATCCGACCAGCAACACCGTTTACCAGTTCCATGGCTGTCAGTCACTGGTACGGGTGTCCACAACACCAGCGAGGTGAGGATGCCGAACAAAGATACGCGCAAGACAGTCCTGAGAGAGAAGCTGAGAGCGTCTCGATGCACGCTTGTGGTTAGGGAACAGTACATACCGACAGACCTGGACAAGCTCCCAAAGCGACAGATCAACGAGTGGTGTGACCAAGTGCCTGTACTGGGGTTCAACTCTGGGCGGTATGACCTGAACCTCATCAAGAAGTACTTTGCCAAGAAGGCTAGTCAGACCATGTTCCTCATAACACCTGAGCTATGGTTTCTCGATGTGCTGAACTACCTCGGCCCAGGAGTCTCATACGAGGTATGGGTCAAAGCTTACGGGTGTACACAGCAGAAGAGCTGGCTCCCGTATGAATAGTTTGACACACATGAGAAGCTCACCTATCCAGGGCTTCCTGACTACACAGCATGGACATCTAAGCGCAATGTAACCAAACATCCAGCGAGCACGGAATGCGGACATTCGCCGACTGGCTGCGATGCTACAACAACCTGGACGTCAGTCCATTGATCGAAGCCCTAGAGCGGATGCGGGAGTTCTACACAGAACGAGAAATAGACATCCTCAAAGACGCGGTGTCTCTCCCAGGTGTGTCACTGCAGTACCTCCTGGGTGGAACCGCTCAGCACATTTTTATCCTGGTAACCTCGGCATTGGATCTCTCCACCACAGCAGGCAGCACTCTCACCCATACTCTAGAACGTTCACTCGGCGCGGCCATTTCCCGGGCGTATTGGTGTGGGAACAGTCTCTCTGCCAGTGTCCGATTCCACCGCTCAACGATAGGCCGGGCACGGTGATGCCCTACCTCGCCTCGCCAACTGCCACACCGTGTTTCTGCATGAGGGCTGCAGTCTCCCCTCTGAACTCCTTACCCCCATCCACCTGCAACAATTCCGGCCACCGGAGGGGATTTTCCGAAGCCTCGTAGACACCCTGGAATGCCTGGGCCACCTAACTTGTCTGTGAGCGGTACTGCCGCCTTGTATCTGCTGGCGACATCGACGATGGTGAGGGCATACTTGTAGGTCTTACGACCAACAGAGTCGTGTGGAAGGAATGGAACATCCGCCTGGTGAACTCTGTTCGGGACAGTTTCCTCGAAATGGGCATGCCTGATGTGCCATGGACGAGGTCTGTATATCTGCTACATCGCCTGGCGGCTGAGCCACTGGCTAACTGTCTCCAATGTGAAGTTGTGGCTCTTGCGACATACAGCCTCGAGTAGTTGAGGGGGCTCACGGTAATATCCACCAGGCTGATAGTAGAGTTACTCAAGAAAAACGGTTGATAAACTCCCGGATTTCATCACTGACGTCCACTCCCGTCCTGTCATGTACGGCCTGGGTGAACTCTAAACAGACGAACAGACGGCCGTCATTCATTCGACCATCACTGAAGACCTCCTCATTCACCTCCGTACATTGACGTCTAATCTCTGCTGGATCCTCACTGAACAGTAGTTTATCGACCAACCCTCGGAAGTTAATGGACTTGACCAGGTTGTACAGACGCCATCCTTATATAGTACGGCTTAAATGTTCGGCGGCCCAGATGGCCGCGAGCGCTATGGCAACATATGGTAGCCAAGGGCCTGCGACTCCGAAGAACGTACCTACTCCTGAGGCGATGGCTGGTACGGTTTCAGAAATCTTCTCCACCCCATGGAGAGCATTGTTGGCGATCTTGCGGACTGTCTGGCCAGCCTTCGTTGTGAACAGAGCGATCAGAGGCCCAACTGCTGCCAGCGGACCGATAGAACCTTTTACGTAAGTGCAATAGATTACTTTCGCTCTGTGTACTAGCTTGCGGGATTCAGGCTCTACATCATCATACTCACCCGCGGTCTCCGCTACATCGTAGTCGTCTGCATCATAATCATCATCCTCTTCATAGTCCTCGTCATCTATATCCTCGACTGGATCAGCCACTGGTTCATACATATCCGTCGCTAGGCCCGCTGTATAGTAGCTTTAAACTGTAGTCTATAGCATGGCCTCCGCAATCTTGAATGCGGGCGTGTTTGTCTTAGCGAACTGGGGACTCAGCTTCACCGACAAGAAGGCAGCAAAGGTCGAGCGTGAGCGTCATAACCAGGCGATGGAGAAGCTGTCAAAGGAGAAGTTTGAGTACAGCAAAGCACTCGAGCATATGCGCCAGAGGGAAGCACGACGACGACAACTCCGAGCTCAGGCCAACCAGAGCCTCAAAGAGGCAGATGAGAGTCTCGATGAGTACTACGAGGCTGTAAAGAACGCTCGACTATGAAGCATCGACAGGTCAGAAGACAGCAGAGCTTATAGTAGTGGTGGCAGCTGCAGCGGTGATGACAGGAGTCGTGCTCTACGCACGCTCAAGCTGTATACCTGATGTGTTCGACACGCATACCTTAGCATAGCCAAAGTAAAGTACCGTCACACCTAATGAGCGAGTCCCAATAATGAGGTGTCTGATGTTGAAGCTGAGCCGGTTGCCCTGATTAGGCGGGATGTTCCTGCCCCCGAAGTGGTGACGGCCCTCGAGTGCCAACTCGAGGTCATCGCTTCCACTGGTTAGTCACAGAAGTGCATATGACTTAGTTTTCTGTCTGTAGAGTTGACAGTCAGCCAGCTCGCGTACCTCACCAAGAACATTGGTCCCAGCAACCACAAGCTTGAAGTCGTAGAGCTTATCCACCTGCTGGATGGCTCCTCCCTTCTGAACCAGCACCGCAACAGCGATACGGTCCGATGCAATGTCAGCTCTACCCGTTGGTTAGCTGTGGCTTGGACCTGCTGGTGTTCTTGCTCCATATGCATGATCCGCTGTTTGGAACCCGTTTGCTTCAGTTCCTGGTCATTCTAGTCATGAAAGACATGAAGTCTTGGAGCATTCATCGTCGCATCTGCGAGCTGCTCAGTGTACACCTGGAGGAACAGCTTATCCTGCATGGCAGCCAGATTCACGTATGTATTCTCGAGGAGGGTTAAGAGTGGAACTGCCACAGGCTTCGCGACACCTGCCCGTAGTTCGAATTCCGTGAACCCCTCATTGCACCCCACAGTGTAGTACCCCTTTCCTTTCGCATAGAAGGTTGGTCCACGAGCCGGCGGACCTAGGAATCGGTACTCATCGTTTACATTGGTGGTGTCTACGGTGCTGTTGCTCTGCACGATCTCTCACCTGTTCAGAACCTGCAGGAGCTCTACCGTCTGTTCTATTGTGCTCTGAAGCTTGAACTCGAGTGTCATGCTCTTGATCTCGTGGATCTGTGCCGAGATTGCAGTCGATGTACTTCCCAGCAGCGGACAACGGGCTCTCATCATGCATGCTGGGTCGAATGACCGTCACGCAGTCCTTCCGAGGATCAGTGTGGTGCGATGTTGCGGGTTCAATGGCCCTATCTGGATGTTGCACATACTGCAGCATGTTTAAGGTCTGTAGTCCAGGAGCTAAAGCTAGGTCAGAATCGTGATGTAGCACACCCAGTATTCGGAAGGTCTGACACTTGCTGTGGCTTGGGGGACATGTCCCACACATTTTAAGCCCTGTTGTACAAACAAATTGTGGTAGCACTGATTAGTTATCCTGATTTCTTTGCATAGGGGTCTAGGCTTTGGCTGTATCCACAGTGCACAACGATATAAGCATGATCGTGTCATAACTCAAAGCAATATTGTATTAGATTCACAATATATGATATTTAGATGGATATCGACCTAACATATATCCAACATACATTTTGCATGCATATACCAACAGCTGTTCAAATCCTTTAAAGTTGAGTCAAGCTCGAAATCACACCTGTTCGCATTTTGGAACTCATATATTCATATGGTAGAGCTGCTGCTTGGATTCATAAGAGCTGAGAGAACTGGAGATTGGCAGGCACACCTATCTGCTACTGCTTCTATGGCGCCATATTTCTACAGCATGGACAGAACCAATTATGCAAGATGGCTGCCAATATATCTTGCGGACATGAAGATGCTTCCAAGTACACATCCCCATGTACATGAACAATTCTTGAATGGAAATCATTCCGTAAGTCGCTCAGACCATCCATTCAATCAAGTGTGGACAGATATGGCCTTAGAGCAATCGATTAATTTGGATTCCAAAAAGCGAGGTGGTATTATTGGAATAACACAAAAGCCAGGAGCTCTGGAGAGGTGGTTTTTAACTAGCCACGAGAGGGCAGCCATAACAACGGTCACAAAGCAAATGTGTGGGTTACAAGATAGTCACATGTTTGGAGTACAGAAGGAAATGGGGACTAATCGAATGAACAGGGATGAAACCGATGTGCAGAAGATACTTTCGATGTTCTCATCAGATATAATGACCAATCCCTTTAATATTGCGGAAAACGACGACAGCGAGTGTCTTCCGCTTGTAAACATTGCAACTGGCGTGGTATTGCCTAGTGAAATCGCCAAGAGACTTGTTTCCGCCTGTGACATTGGTAAGGAGATTATGGAAAATTTTGTTCAGGAGCGGCTGGACACTAACACGAGAAGCTATTGGGACACGTTGCCACACTTAAAACTTAAAACATTTGCCAGCCTAGCACAGAAGAAAAAATTAAAAACAAATGATGAAAAAATTCACAATGTGAGATCTGACCGCGAACTATTTGGTCGATTAATTATTGCCGCAAGGTCCAGAGATGTTGATTTAAAACTAGTGATGACGTATGAACTGTCTGCTGTTCCACTATCATTGTCACATACGGATGGGACTCTAAGAAAGAATGTGAAAAGTGTTTTGTTAAGTGAACTAGAAAAGGAAGTAAATGTTGATGGACGGCTTCCACCTGTTGACAAGACATGCGCAACAGCTTATGTAGTAGATGGCATGGCAATTGTGCAAATGGTTAAAACTGGAGGTACGTCTACATTTGGAGAATTGGCTGATAAATACTGGCACATCTTTACAGTTCCACTGAATCAAGAAGACTGCAACAGAGTAGATATAGTTTTTGACAGATATGATAGACTGGAATCTCTCAAAGCGGAAGAGCGGCTAAAACGTGGGTCATCAACAGCATTGGAAGTAAAGATTGCTGGAGAAAATACTCCCGTTCCAAAGCAATGGGCCAAGTACATCAGCAATCCAAGCAACAAAAGTAACCTGGTTGCATTTCTCAGCAAGCGGTGGCGTGATACTGGTCCAAATATGCTATCTGCCGACAATTGTGTCATTCTTGCTGGTGGCTTTAACGATGGAATGGATGTTGTTGTCATTTCAGCGAACAATTCGTTGTATTTGGAAGAACTTCGATCAGATCACGAGGAAGCAGATACGCGTATGATGTTGCACGCGCTACACGCTTCAAAAGACCACATGCGTGTTGTTATACAGTCTCCTGATACAGACGTGGCAGTACTTAGTATATATACATATCGTTCGCTTCACTGTTCTGAACTATGGTTCCGTACGGGCACAATGGACAAATTGCGATACATACCAATACATACAGTTGCTCAAGTACTGGGCCCAGCTATCTGTCTGTCTTTGCCTGGGTTTCATTCTCTTACAGGTTGTGATAGCACTAGTGCATTATTTGGAGTCGCTAAGAGAAAAGCATTCAATCTCTTAAAGTCATCTGAATGTCATCAGCTTAGCTTAGCCCAACTCGGCGAACATGTTGACTTATCACCGAATACTGCAATTCTATGTGAGAAATTTGTCTGTGAGTTGTATACCACCAGGGATGTGGGAAGGACAGCTGATGAAACCCGTTATTGGCTCTTTTGTCAAAAGAGACAAAGAAATGAAAATCTTCCACCTACATCGAATAATCTAAAGCATCACACCGAAAGGGCCAATTTTCAAGCTCTTGTTTGGAGACGTTCATTGCAAGCTGTTCAGAATCTTCCATCTCCAAATGGACATGGCTGGAGTATAGTGGATGGTCTACTCAAGCCTGTTCTAATGTCAAAGGATCCTGCTCCATTTGGATTAATTGAACTCACATCATGTAGATGTCAAGTCTGCCTGCAAAAGAACAGATCTCTGTCAATGCAAGGCTAACAATCTACTCTGCACTGAAGCATGCCTTTGTATGGGAGGTGAAATGTGTGACAATGTTCAGCATACAATTGTCGAAGATGACTCTGACACGGATGAGTAACATTCTCTCATTTGCTCACGTGATAAATATGTCCTGCCAGCTTGTGTAGACATGCACTGCATGTCAGTTAAAAGTTTAATTATGAAAAATGTAGAAAACATGGGCATTGTTGAAGCTAAGGTATTGCTAGTCACAAGAAGACCTAAGTGCCCCAATATGTACAAAGCAACATACGGGTGTCTTAAACGAGGTTGATTATGTATAAATCTGCGATTTACGATCACTCCTTTCCATTTTGGTTAAGATTGTATTGATATAACATGCGCTTAAGTTTGTGAAAAATTTACCATTGTGAAAATTGTTTGAAAGCTACATTCAACACCTATTGTAAATGGGCTTCTCACGGGTTAGTGATACCACAATTTTCTTGTACAACACGCTCAGAATATACCCAAGACATCGGTCTAGCATAATATAGAGACAAACCTTCTGAATACTGGGTGTGCTACGAAACCATTCTTCTAGACCCCTTTTGAAAATTGGCTCCCGGACTACTGGGTATATTGAGGTTTTAAACGGCTGCCATGTTTGGTAAAGTTCTCCAGCAGATTGTCTATAGGCAGCAGGACAAGTCGGCATGACAGTCAGCACGACAGCCACAGCGTGCACTGTCCCACTGTGACAGGGTCCAAGGACTGCTTCATGACATCAACATTATCCACGAGCGAGCCAAGGTTACACCTCCGTCTGATGCGGAGATAATGGCCACCATAGAGGAAGGAGCGCCAGCTCGTAGTACAAAAGAACTCCTGACTCGGATACTCTACCGGAAGTTTGACAGCACCCAGGGCAGGGCACTCAACCTGCCTGTGGCCCAAACCAAGTCCTGTTATTATAGCTCTCCAAAGGGCGAGGGTCGATCCCAAAGATCTACTAAGGGTTGGGAAGTGGGATGCTATATTTAGCCTCCATAGCCAGGAAGAGCGAGAGATGCTGAGATATGACCAGATTGCCTCCAGTCTGGTGCAAATAACTGCTTCAGGGAGGAGTTCAGTGCCGCTGTAGCGGAGCCACGACACCGGTGATGCACAACGTACTCAGGAGGGGTTCACTGTTGGCCGCAAGGAGCCTATTGAGCACATCTTCAACGAAAGAGGGCGCAGGAGATTGGCCAGTAATCTGCCAGCATTTCTGAAATTCCCAGATAACTACCAGGACTACCTCATCAAATCCACTCGCAAGCACGATGCCAGTCGCGCATGGAAAACGTGGGTCTTCAGTAAGAAGTTCCAGAAGAAGAGAGTCCTAGACTCTGACCCTCAGTGGATAGAGTTTCAGCAACAGTTTTAGCGACAGGCTTCTGACGAAACTGCGGAAGTTCTTCAAGCATCTGACGAAGTAGTGGAGACCTCGGACGAAGTTACTCAGCCTTCTGATGAATGAAAAAAAAGTTACGGCAGCTGCGACAGTCTGTCAGCGATGACGCATAGAGCATGCTAGTTTCCTGGCTCGATTCAGCTTGTAGGTGAAGGTCTGTGCATTTTCCAGAGATGGCTTGAAGTGTGCCAGC
This sequence comes from Chaetoderma sp. LZ-2023a, assembly GCA_034401795.1. Lineage (NCBI taxonomy): Eukaryota > Metazoa > Mollusca > Caudofoveata > Chaetodermatida > Chaetodermatidae > Chaetoderma > Chaetoderma sp. LZ-2023a. The sequence goes on from JAVVLW010000374.1 coordinate 11,958, forward strand.
TCACCTGTCCCCTTGTTGCTGAAGATGAAGCGGTACAGCTCAGTTGCCCTCTGTACACCTGCGATAAAGTCCTCTTTGGTCTTGAGGTAACAAGGAGTTATTTGGCTGTCGTATATGGTCATGAGCAGGGCACGTCCACACTTGAGCTGAAGTATAGCAACCGGGCAGTGTCCGGTGAGATCTCACGGGTGTACTTCTGAAAGAGGATGAAGACAGTTATCTTTGTGTGCCGGACGCGCCTGGTGATGTTGCTGAGGTAGGCGACTGTCTTCTGGTCCATTGCAGGGTCATCGATAACTAGAACAAGTGTTTCTGTCAGTCGGGCTGCCAGCAGCTTCTCTATCAGTGCTTGCAGGTTCTGCGTCTTGGTGATTGCGCCATTGTACCATTGATCATTACTGTCAACCCCCTCAGCGGCGGAGTCAGACACCAGAAGGATTGAGAGTGTAGACGTTCGGCCAGGAGAGCCAGCAGCAAGATGTTTTTCCCCTGTCCTGACGGGGCAATGATCAGAACCACCTGGCCAGTATCGGCAGGACTACTGTCAAATGGCACAGACATGCGTGCGGAGGATGGTTAGCACTTGGTCGGCGGTAGTCTCGTCTATATCTGGGCGACTGAACGGCGGTACTACCTGCACCAGCTCTTTCGCCTGCAGAGCGGGGAATCCTGCACCTCCGGCGGATACGAAGGATGCGATGGAGGCGTCAAGCATGAAATCCCAGCAGCAGCTGAGAAGATAGCGTAGAGGGCCTGTATCAGCACCCACAGTGTCTAGTACATCCAGTATCTGTATGATACATGCACGGGAAGCCATGACTATCCTGTGGTCTTAAACGCCAAACCAAATAACCCTAACTTCTTCAGCTCTGGTAGCTGGAGGATGGTGGCAGCACCTTTTTTGCCATCGACCGTGATATTGCTCAGGCCGAGGGTGCCTACCCTGAGATTCTCTCCATCCTGTTGGAATGAGCTCTGTGGTTTCAGGAAATCTATAACCAGGTCTTGTGCATAGGACTCAGCCATAACCTTGATGGCACCAGCCTCATCGACTCCGAGCATACCTCGCATTGTTGCTCTGTCTTTGATGCCCATCCCCTTGTATACAGTCTTGGCCTTGTTAATGGCCGATTGTCCTACCGTATCATCAGTGTTCCCGATGAGATCTCGGGCTGGGATGGTACCTCGGATCTCCCTTCTCATCGAAGTCTAGGAAGGAGATAGGGGCAACAGTGTCCTCTGAACCTAGGCATGCCTCGACCAAGTGAGCAAGATCGCCTAGCTCTTTGCTTTCTAGGTCTGTGAGTGACAGTCATAGTGCTATATACACGACTTAAACCTGTTAGCCATACCCCCAGTGAAATAGTTGGGCATAGGATGACCACGCACTTGGCCAAGGGAATAGGTAGCAGTGCTCAGGGTACTGGCCCTCTCTGCAGGGGCACACCTTGTGGGCGGTTCGCCATTCCCGGGCATTAGCGATCCTCAGTCCGCGTGCTCGACTATGGGCTACAAACCGCCCTCCGGCACGCCATGCCTCATATGCTGCATGGGTCTCGTGATCCATCTCTCACTATTCAGAGGGGTTAAACGTAGGCGACAATGATCTCAGCCATTGCACTCGTTGCCAACCCCAAAACCACGGCCTCCATTAGTGTAACACGTTCACCCATTATCTTGGCGGCAACAGTGTAGGAGGCACCACTGAGGGCGATCTTTGGGATGGGGTCTGTTATTCCGAGACAGTGCCCGGCCACCCCACCCACCACTGTAGCAAGGACAGCCGCAGTGGTGGCAGGAAGAACCTCATTTCCCCCTGTCATCTTCACGACGGCCACATTCACCGCCACGTTACTGGCGACATGGACTGCCAGAGGTTTTGCTTTGGTCAGTAACTTCTGTGTCTTGGTTCTCAGCAGGTTCTCCACCTTCTGAAGACTCGCCTGGCTCTCGGGCAGCTGCTTCATGATCTGTACAGGTGACGTCATTGTTTAAGCACTGAGTATACAACGTGGTTAAACATCTGCGCCCTCTGTCGAGAGAGCTAAGAAGATCTTCCCAGTCTGCGTCTGCATGGTGGCCGGGTTGGTACTCAGGAATATTCATCTCTCTATTGAGACATCTTAAACATGTCCGGGCTCACACTATGCGAGAAGTACTATGATGTCTTCCGGAGGGAGTTGAAGGACTGCAAGAAGAAGACACCAGATGAGCTCGCTCAGCTCTCCGGTGCTGAGCTGACAGAGGAGTATCGTCGAGCAGCTCCTGCGAGCTAAAGGTTTCTACAAGGATCGGGAGTATGTCAGATGTGTTCCAGTAGTTGCAGACCTCCATGGCCTCACCTGACTCAGAGCTGAACAAGGCTCTGCGATACAACAAGCTGGAAAAAGGATGCACTGTGGAACCATCCAGCCCTTGGATGTGCATGTTGGCCACGTGTATAGGGGGTCTAGGGCAGGCCAGCTGGTTCAGTGTCTCACCATGGTCCCCACTGCAACTGTAGAGAGTCAGGATAGTCTTATAGCTGAACTGCTAGTGGCGGAGTGGGCTGATCCCGAGCACCACGATAGCTAGGCCTGACAACACCCGTAGAGCTACCACAGGAAGCGGTCTTGTGTCGACTGGCTGCAGTGTTGGGGTCAGAGCTGCCATGGGAAGCGTTGTGTCGACTGGCTGCAGTGTCAGGGTCGGAACGACTGTATGGCCCACACTACGCATAGGTGCGTTGATATCAGTGTTGAAGCCGAAGTGGACACCGGGGGAACTCCCCTCGACTATCATGTTGTTATAGCCACTGACGTGGAGGTCTTCGATGTTCACGATCATGTTGCTCGGAATCAACCGTAGGTGTGGGGAAATAGCAGTCAAGTTTGCGACGGGCCTTCTGCAATCCCTGCTGGAACTTAGCAATACGACTGCTGGGATCTGCCACGATGATCATATCTTCAACGAGACTGATGAACATGGCCTGGACCTCTGCTCCGCTGACACCATCTATGGAATGACGCAGCTTGGTCTGTGCTGTAAGGAGGCAGTAGCACAGTGCTTCCAGGGACTGGTTGATCCGAACGATCCCTGCTGGTATGAGGCCTGAGGTGGTGTGTTGGACAAAGTACTTCCACACATCTGGATAGTCCTGCCGCAAGCCAGTGATGTGCATATTTTGCACCAGCGCTCCAGGGTCGGAGTCTGGATCGAACGAGAATGTCGCTGTCTTCCGGCGGCCTACTCGTCGGGGTGTTCGATAGGAGAATCCTGAGTAGTCACGTCTCGGGTCACCGTACATAACCCCCTAGGCCGCTGTTGTCACCACCATGCCACCGATAGTCTGGGTGAGCATTGATAGGAGTGAAGCAGGGTGGAACTTACTCCACATCCTGCCGTGGCATATGACACGGTAAAGTTCGGCTGCTGATTCCAGTATGAGAGGCTTGGAGCAGCCATCCAAGTATGAGCTTGCTTCGCATTCTTGATGGTGATGGGGCCGTTGATCAGCGGTCGTGGGTTGACGGAGAAGCTGGTTCGGGACCGTCCATCCACTGTGATGGAGAATAGTGTCAGCTCTGGTATATCATCCAGTAGACCTCTCAGGCCAGTCAAGGGTGTACCCAGGAGGGGCAGTTGGCTCCGGATGATTGTCGTGAGGTTCAGTGGGAAGGCCATCTATACTGGCGTTCTTAAAGCTACCACAGTACACTATTTGTAGTCGTCTCGACTCCAGAGACCAGCGAGGTGACCTCGCCGTAACATCTCGTTTTTTAACTCCTCCATATCAACCCGCCCGCTGGAGCCTTTGAGGTATTGCTGTCGCACTTTAGGTTTCTCCGTGCGGTACAGGGCTTGGACCTTCAATATATGGTGGTACTCTTCATCGGTGACCTGGCCATCCTCGAGAGCTTTACTGACAGACTCGCCGATAGTCCGTAACGTACTCTGTGCCAGTGTCACGTAATTAGCATGCTTCTCCAGTCTCCTTGTCATCTGCCGCTGCCCCACCCCCAAACCTGTGGCCAAGACAGTGGCAGCTAGTTTCACGCGGGATGGAGATGAGGGCACCCACCCCTGTAACGAGAGTGGCCACAGCTGCCACCCCAGCACTGGCTCCAATCACACCCACAGCAGTGGTTGTACGCGCGAGGACGTTGTATGCTGTCTTATATCGCCTGCTCGTTCTGCTGTACTTTTCTGCTTCACGGACGAGATTCTGCCTGATGGTATCTATCTGCTGGAGTCGCCAGCCGTGGATGGTACCGCCCTCATCAGCAGTCAGGGAGGGGTATAGTTCTGGTTGCTTCTGCCACTCTGATTTTGCCATGGTATATCTGGAGGCTTAAACTGGCATCACCTGAAGAATCTGCTCATGAGTCAAAGAAGGGTTCATTTTGGAGAGCCCGGCGAACCGTACCAGCTTGCGGGTGTTGAGACAGACGTCTCTTAGACAGTGGTCATCAAGCACTATGTCGGGTGCCAGTAGCTTTCTGGGACGTGACATCTGGAACTTCACCTAATCACCAAGATAGTAGGTCTGCCGCTGGATGGCTTTCTTGGTCTTACACTTCTGCGCTGTCTCCTCTTCCCACTATGACCTCTGGCTCATCCTCATCTGAGAAGACACCTGGCTCATCCTCGTCTGTGAAGACATCTGGCTCATCCTCGTATGTGAAGAGATCTGGCTCATCGCCATCTGTCAAGACTCCTGCATCCCACTTACTCTTCTTCAGGTCCTGCCAGTATTTGGAAGCTTCCCTGTTCCTTCGCCTCCTTGCAATTCTCCTGTTTTGTTGATACCAGCTCTCCCGCTGTAGTCGCTCTCCTTCCTGTTGCAGTGCGAGCATCTGTTCGTTTTGTGCAGGGGTCATGAAGGGGCAACCCTCTTTCATCATCTTGGCAAAGGTCAGATATTCCTGGTATGATATCATTTTGTCGTCAGGTCAATGAGTAATAAGAGTGTAAACTCTAAATGGGCGTCCGATATCCCATCCGTACTGGCATATATGTTAATGGAGGGGCTGTATGTCTTGTTTAAACCCCGCCTATAGCGTGCTATGGAACCCATATTTGCTCACTCGACTGGTCTTGCTGACCTGGCAGATGTGTACACAGTTGATGCTGCCAAGGTAGAAGAGAGCGATGGCAAGTCATTCGCCCCACAGTACGAAGCAAGCTCAAAGGCATTCTCCCTCCACCCCATTGGTGGTGATGGGGTGGAGCTGCTCACAGACCTCAAGGATGTGATGAAGGAGCGACTGGGTCGCAACATAGATGGCCACAAGATCGTGTTTCGGTACGATTTCCTGAAGAGGAAGTACATCCTCGAGCCGTTGATTGAGCTCTCGGATACAGAGGTGGCAGACATCAACACCCTAAACAACGACCTCAGCTTTCATCTGGTCAAACCCTATTCGAGCTGTGCCCCGCCGATGGCCCATGATGGCTTGCTATTGACCCTGGTAAAAAACCTGCAGTTCATATTTGAGAAGAATGAAGTGTGGTACCGCGCTGGACCTGGGGGTGACTGGCAAACATGGTTGCCCCTATATAGGCCTCCCGCAGTCATTGACTGAGGTTACTCACCTCTCCACTGTTGTGAAAAAGGATGGGACAGTTTGAAAGCTCTACAATCGGGGATCATCCTTCCTCACCTACATAGGTGAAGGTGTCTCCCTGACGAGGGTGGGTCACCGGATCGGGGTTACATGTGGAAAACTCCTGCTGCGTCATCCATTCGATGGACCAGAAGAAGCTGTTAACCTCCGCATCCTACGGGTAGATGGTGTGTCACATGTCTCCAAAGTCAAGGGTGCTGTTAAACTACTTCAGCGAGTCGGACTCACTAGCCCGCAAATGACTCATATAGTCCTAGAGCTACGTTTCTTAGACAGCGGCAGAGTGAAGCAGTTAGCCCCTGCCCGAGGGGATGAAGATCACTATTGATCCGGATGGAACAGGGCTTGATCTGGCACAGATATTTCTCGAGGGGTTCACTCTGTTCATTTTAACTCTTCATATATAGTCATGATTCTCATCATACTGCTCGTGCTGGCGTCTACAGCAGTGGCACAGGGCGCTGAGACTGCCATGATATTGGATGCCAAGTGGGCCCACTTCTGGGATGACCCCCAGTACAATCCTTGGGTCGACCCCTTGTGAACTGGCAGCCGTTCGGCGATCCGTGGTGGTCTTAACAACCTATGCCCCAGTGATTGAGAGGGCGGTGGGGGCCACGGATCGCCGAACGGCGGCCAGTTGAGGGAGGGTATCATTTTAACTCCGACCCTACGTTCCATTCAGACAAATGAGGCCCCACCTGATTTCCATTTAGACAAAGGTGTTATCATTTTGACCCCCTATTACTACTGCCCGATCCATTCACCAGTTCTGGAGGTCTTTTTCACCGAACCATGGGACCAATCAATCAAGTTCCTTTGAACAAATTTTGTTCAGCTCTTGCCCTATATCATATTTCATAGGGCTTCCTTTAATCCACCAAGCGGTTTCGGAGATTTTTAGACGTTTATAAAAATCGGCCAAAATCCAAGATGGCTACCGGCCAAATTGGCCGATCGGCTTCGTTTGAACAAATTTGAATCTCTACAACCTAAGGATATTTCCTGCCAAATTTAATTGAAATTGGCCCCGAAGTTCTCGAGAAGACTTTTAAATTTCCCATTGCTTTAGTATGGGAGCTTTTGGCGGGAAAAAAGTCCAAGATGGCCGCCAAACCATTTATCCGAGGTTCTAAAATTGTAAATTTGAGATCAGAATACCCAAAAACACATATAAAACCAATTTCAGCCTCAAAATCCATCAAATAAAAAAATCCAAAATGGCAGCCATGTTTTTTGACGGATCAACTTCCCTTGAACAAACTTTAATAGGCCTTAGTCCCAAATCAAATCCGCCAAATTTTGGCCCGATCCCTTTGGTGGTTCTGGAGTTGTTTTCACTAAAACTCGGTCATCCAAGATGGCAACCAAACCATCTGACCAATCAAGTTCCCTTGAACAAAGTTGTTTCAGCTTTTGCCATAGATTTCATGAGGTTTGCATCAATCCCCCAAGCAGTTTCGGAGATGCTTTTTAAAGATGTTTCCTTAAATCGGCCAAAATCCAAGATGGCCACCGGCCAAATTGGCCGACTGGCTTCATTTCAACAAAATTGGATCCCTCTGCCCTAAAGATGCTTCCTGCCTAATATAATTGAAATCAGCCCAGTGGTTCTTGAGAAGAAATCGTTTAAAGGAAAGTTGACAGACGGGCGAACGGTCGCCATGGCAAACGCTCACTTGGCCTTTCAGGCCAGGTGAGCTAATAATGAATTTTGGCTATTCTAATTATCTGGTTTAATTTGTTTCAATATTTTTTGAATTGCATTTCATTATACTTAGTTGGAATTTTGATGAAACTTAGATATAATTTATTCTTTTTCTGACAGGCAGCAGCAATCAATCGCCTAGAAGCACATTCTAAAATATATTTACTTAAATATATAAACTGTATTCAACACTCCGTCACATGCAATTATTCTCAATAATGATTTAATAGACCCAATATAAGAGAAATTAAAGCAGGCCAGGCAACTAAAAATTAGTCAGATTTTCAATATTCGGAGTCCTCCTGTAATTATCCCGTATTATTGAACCTCATAGGCCTCAAACTCCATCAGCGTGATATCCACTGGCCCAGATCTGTATGTCTTCCAAAATTCACATCAGGGGTAGGGAGAGTCTAAGGATTACTTCTTATTTAATCCTAATCACAACTCTTCTAACCTACAAACCCTGATAAACCAAAGGGGATGAAGTGACCGGCAGTAGAAAACCAAACACATAATCTTTAGAGAACCAGTGAAAACAAAGAACAACATGTGGTTAGCTAATATAGGCATCAAACATGTTTAACAAGAGGCCCAAGGGGCCTGTATCGCTCACCTGGACCATAGGCATTTCAACTAGAATGCTCTTTATCAACAAGATGGCCACCAAACCGTTTATCCGACTGTTTCGAAAACTGCAAATTTGAGATCACAATACCCAAAAACACATATAAAACCAATTTCAGCCTCAAAATCCATCAAATAAATAAAAATCCAATATGGACACCAAACATGCTATATTTTGATTGGCCCATGGTGTTCAGGTTTTTTGGCGGATCAACTTCCCCTGAACAAACTTTAATGGCCCTTGGTCCCTAATCATATCTGCCAAATTTCGACCTGATGCCTTCAGCGGATCTGGAGAAGTTGTTTTCGCTACAACTAGGTCAACCAAGATGGCCGCCAAACCATTTGACCAATCAAGTTCCCTTGAACAAACTTGATTCAGCTCTTGCCATAAATCATATTTCATCAGGTTTGCATCAATCCCATAAGCGGTTTCGGAGAAGATTTTTCAAGACATTTCCAAAAATCGGCCAAAATCCAGGATGGCCACCGGCCCAATTGGCCGATCAGCTTTGTTTGAACAATTTGAATCTCTACACCTTAAGAATGCTTTCTGCCAAATATAATTGAAATCGGCCAGGTAGTTCTCGAGAAGAAAACATTTTAAATTTCCCTTTGCTTTAGTAAGGCGCTTTTGGGGGGAAAATGATCCAAGACGGCCGCCAAAACGTTTATCCAACAGTTTCGTAAATTTCAAATCTGAGCTAATAATACCCGAAAACACATACAAAACCAATTTCAGCCTCAAAATCCATCAAATAAAAGAATCCAATATGGCCGCCAAACCGGCTATATTTTGATTGGCCCATAGTGGCCATGTTTTTTGATGGATCAACTTCTCTTGAACAAACTTTAATGGCCCTTAGGCCCTAATCATATCTGCCAAATTTCGGCCCGATTCCTTCAGCGCTTCTGGAGAAGTCATTTTCGCTACAACTAGGTCAACCAAGATGGCCGCCAAACCATTTGACCAATCAAGTTCCCTTGAACAATCTTGGTTCAGCACTTGCCCTAAATCATATTTCATGAGGTTTGTATCAATCCCCCAAGCAGTTTCTGAGAAGATTTTTAGACGTTTCTAAAAATCGGCCAAAATCATAAATGGCCACCTGCCCAATCAGCTTCGTTTGAACAAACATGAATCTCCATGCCCTCAGGATGCTTCCTGCGAAATAGAATTGAAATCGGCCAAGTAGTTCTCGAGAAGTAAACATTTAAAATTTCCCATTGCTTTAGTATGGGAGCTTTTGATGGGAAAATTATCCAAGATGGCCGCCAAACCGTTTATCCAAGTTTCGAAAATTGCAAATTTGAGATCAGAATACCCAAAAACCTACATAAAATCAATTTCGGCCTCAAACTCCATCAAATAAAAAAATCCAATATGGCCACCTAACACGCTATATTTTGATTGGCCCACGGCGGCCATGTTTTTTGACGAATCAACTTCCCTTGAACAAACCTTAATGGCCCTTATGCCCTAATCTTATCTGCCAAATTTCAACCCGATCCCTTCAGCGGTTCTGGAGAAGTCATTTTCACTACAACTAGGTCAACCAAGATGGCCGCCGAAACATTTGCCCAATCAAGTTCCCTTGAACAAACTTGGTTCAGCTCTTGCTCTGATCATTTTTCATGAGATTTGCATCAATCCCCTAGCCGTTTCGGAGATTTTTAAAGACGTTTCCTAAAATCGGCCTAAATCCAAGATGGCCGCCGGGTTCATTTGAACAAACTTGGATCCCTATGCCCTAAGGATGCTTCCTGGCAAATATAATTGAAATCAGCCCAGTGGTTCTTTAGTCGTTTAAAGGAAAAGTTGACGGACGACGGCCGGTCGCCACGGCATAAGCTCACTTTTAGGCCAAGTGAGCTAAAAATGATTATAACGATGCCTACCACGTCTTTTAAAGTGTCACGGAAATAGGTGACATTACCACTAAAAGTGCTAATATATACTAAGACTACACCTGATGATTCGGTATAGCAAGGTCCTCAGACGTCTGAGCGTGATCTGACATGGTTAGAATAAATTTCTAGCTAGAATTATCACAGAAAAGACTTTAGATGTATAAGAATTTGGAAACAAATGCAAAAAAGCTTAGAGAAAAAATGCTAGGTGTGTTGCAATGGTGGCCTATATCGAGGAACAAGGACGTGATACTCTGCGCATGTGAACCGTGGGCTTCACATTCCGCCGAGCTGTCAAATGTGTTTACCTGCCCAGTGGCGGCAGATTACTTTAAAAGGCTGTGTTATATTGGAACAGTCGTCAAACTTAATTGGTATGTTAAATGGCGTAATCAGGAACTACCCAAAGTGATCGGAATTGTCATATTCGGTCGACTCGCACCTTCATGAAATTCTTCGAAGGGAAAAAGTCAAACTAAATCTTTTATATTTGCATAAGGCACAAATGTGTGTCATTAAATTCTAACATATTAGATTTTTATTATTCGATAAATAAATTCACAGGAAATAATTCTTTAAGTAGTGATCCGAAACTGACTGAAATACTGTACCATCAATTTGACAAGTTATATAAAAGTAGTTTGGCTAAAGTGCCTAGCATCATCGCCCACAAACGCTTCCACTAGACCAACGCCGCAACTCAAATCTTGCTTTACCGGGGAGCCTCAAAGGCAAAGCAAGATTCTGCTTGTAGCGTTGGTCTTGTGAAAGCATTTGTGAAACAGGATTCTAGGCGTTTTCTCCAGTTCTGACTTTGATTCCCCGTCAAGGCAAATCATTAGAATCTGTATTTCTGTCACATACCTCGACTGTTGTCCAGGTAAAAATGATAATACTTTAGAGTATGCGCCGAAGGTGTGAAGCCATTACAAGATATTGTAAATTCTGTACTCAGTGCATAGCCAACATCAGGTTTAACAGAACAGGAACCAATACGTGGGCTGGCTGTGGTGGTGATTTTCAGTACAGTCCTTCGATTGGCCGCTGGAAATAATATTATTTAATTTAAATGTGGTAATCATTTTAACAGCAAAAAGATTTTGCTCATAAATTGTACAATATCGACCCTTAGTTAAGGAATAATATCATGGCTATGTGGGTGGGCGGCCGCCATCCCCGCTCTCGAGGGCCGGGTGACCGATCGTCATGCCAGCTGTCATCTCATCCTTCCGGAATTCTGTCGGGGTTGGGAGGAAGCACCAGTCCAGTGAAGGCCCGGGCTCACCGGCGAGCGCTGTCCATGCTCTGGGCTCCGAACGTCCGGGTCTCTCAGCAGGTTTCAGGGCTAGCGACGACCCTCCCTTAAAGCCCTCAAAATTTCATAAATTTGCGAGACTCATATTTGGGTCCCGTGCATTCAGGTTTGCGTAACCCATTGTTTGGTTGCGCAAGTTAAGCAAATTGGTAAGGCCATTTTTTTTCCTGCAAACATGATTTATTTGACTTGATTTCACCTGTTCTGAATACTAAGTTAATAGGAATTAAGCTTGGGTTACTAATGCAGATTAGTTTATTGCCTATACATATTTCGCATCCTATGATCAAGAATCTAAGCCACAAGAGGTACAAGGAATTAAACAATCATTTACAATGTGTGTTAAGGAGAAAAACACACTGACAGTCATAGAATTATCTGTAAATCTAAGTTTAAATCTAAAAATCTAGACACTCAGAAGCCATCTCTTGCACTCCTGGGCGGCAAATATGGATCTTCAGTCATTTTCAGTTGACTGTCAAATTATTTTAGTTTTATCAATTTCCTAGTGAAAGAAGTCTACATTACATCGCCGGAAGTGACAAGCATCACTGAAATTTTCACATATTTTCCTAATGTTCTTGCTTCAGGATAACTTAAAGGCCTCAATCGGCCGCAAAAAAGGACGCTATCGGTTAGGTTGTGCGAGAACCTCTTCCCTCACAGGGTCTGGTGAGCCTCCCACCCAGAGCCTAGATCATCATCTTGAACATCAAAAAGAACTTGACACGGCACAGAGGGCGGTCATTCCAAGTGCCAGACAAGCGAACAGGCACATGTAATTAAAAGAAGAATGCATTTAGTGGAACCTCTGCCGAGCCCAGTGAGACGGCGGTTATCAGGTTGTCGCTGGAACTGGTGTTAACTGCAGGATGGAAAAATTACCTACGCATGGTCCTGACTGCCGGCCTAGCGGTCTAAAAAGAAGAGAAGCGATATGCTTCCTAAGCTTTAGCTTTTAGAGGAGCTATGCTGTCGTGTCGAAAGTTCAACATAGGGGACACGTTTGAAGTGTCTTAGAGCGGGGTGCGAAAGTATAAGTGACAGAGCTTTCCTTTGAAATACCTTTAAGTGTGGGTCACAAGACTTGTCGGTTAGCCGAAGCTGAGATGAGGAATGTCCACAGGAACAGTAACGAAAGGTGGCTACGAGTTCTTTTTCGAGCAGGAGCAATGCGAGCTGAGAGGCGTGGCGGATCGAGGTCTCAGCTTTCCAATTCCTAACTAATATTTCCTACTCAAAGGAGTTTCTTTAGGCCTGTAAATCGAAGCAGCACAGATCGGGGAGACTGAGCGCATGCACCGAGTGAGGCAGCTTTGAAAGGAGCTAAGAGAATTCCACCACCGACAATATATTACTTGAGGGCGGTCAAAGTGACTTAACGGGGAGACTACTGAATAGAAAAAGAAGCGGCAAAGAAAAAGATGAATGTCCTAATTTACAATATTTCTTTCCATCGAAAGCAGTGACACCGTTACGGCGCTATTAGTTTGTTTTCACGTCAAAAGGTGCGCGAGATTGTAGTCCGCTCGAGACGGCTAACACACACGATCTAATTTTAGGTTCCCAGTCGAAAAAGGGAACTGCCGCTAACAGCGGCGAGGTTAACAAAAGAGGCGCTTAAAGCGATATATCTAACATTCTGTAGAGAAAAAGCAAGTTAGATTAGTGTCTACATTGAATGGTTCAAACGCGGAAGAATGTTCTTTAATCACAGTCAACAGTCCCGTCAGACATGGGGTCTAGGTTTTGCCATTGCGGGCATTGTCAGCTTCTAACTAACCTTGGTAGGTATATTCCCAAGGTATGTCGCGCGGTGGCTTAGTCCTCGTTGGCCAAAGATCACAAGTCGAGTGAGTGGTACTTCTGAAGAATGGTTAAAATTTCAGAGGTTCCTCACATAAGGCGCGGTCACAGAGGCGACGCAGAAGAGAGTAGTCCATCTAAACGGACCAACATGAGGCGGCACAAGACGAGACGATAGATTTCAGAATCAGCGGTCACAGAATAAAAAGTTCCATTGTCGCAGAAGCAAGTTCAATCTGAAAGGGAGGCAGAAAAAGTTTCGAATCAGCGTAGTCTTCTGAACAGCACAATCGCCCCCAGATTTCTTAAGGCGGAAGAATTTTGGATGGTTATTTGTTCTTTTTGTCTGTTTGGCCGCTTTTTATTGGGCATTAAAAAAATTAGGCTGTTCCGCTGCCTATATAGATGACGGCATGCTCCGAGCGGTTAAAGCCTCGACGGTTCTATAGTGCAATTTCCCTGTCATTTCCGAGACAGGGAGAGGACGGTATACTGTCAACTGGGGTCATTGGCGAGGCAGCCCAAGAACAACCTTTACGCGGCTGATTTTTTAACAGAGAGTGAGAAAGTTTTATACTCTCAGCTCTGCATCTCATTATCTTTTTAACGAATGGCAAGCTATCCTTAAGCGATCAACAGCCAATCAGTAGTCATTCTTACAATAAAGCCAGCTTCATAGCATCCAGCCGGAGCTAATTACCGGTTCCGAGTTGGCTGATCCTTCTCATCATCCGATCACATGCTGCCGCCCTAATAGCCATCAATACCTAATTATTGAAGGCAATACACCTGAAGTGGTGGGCAACCATCAATTTTTCTTTGCCTCTTTATTAAACAAAGCGAACCCTAATACAAGAGACCCAAGAATGAGCAGCACCTGAACAATGATGCACAGTGAGAAGCATATAATTATACATGTGGTATATGGTATAATGTCCTGACACTCGTATATAATCTCAGCATTTAAACAGGATTTTTTCTACCGCAGAAACTGGTCAGTCCAAAATTGCAGTCACAGAAGATTTATTCGTGGCGGTACAAATCCCTTGGAAGTGCCGTGAGCATTAGGCTATCTTATTCTGAGTCAGTTCTTGCCCTCTTTCTAGGGTCGCGCCAAGGAGGAAGGTTGATAGGCCACTTTTGTAGGTCTTAGAAGCTGCCAAAGTAGTGCTAGAATCTGATCCAATGGGTGAGCGATTGGTGTAAAATCCGTCTACGTGCCCTGCGATGTTTCAGCTGTAGATACCGTGGGGTTGGCACCCATCTAAGCGGTGTAATCATCCGTTGGTCCGGAGTAGGTCGAGCAGTCGCATCTTCTAATAAAGTAGTTATCGCATACAACAGAGAAATCAAGAGCGCATGTGTATGTGGCTCTCCGGTTCCGATAAGCCCGAGCTCGTAGTAACATCTCCCGCATATATTCATAGTTTCACATATCCAGGCATCTTGAAATCGGCCATCATTAAAGTGGGGGCAAACTTACTACATGCTAAAGAGGAAATTATCTCCTCCAAAAATGGAGTCACTCCCATGGTATTATGGGAAATTTGATTGTGATGACATCATCGTGATTCTATGAATATGTCCACATGCATGTCCAGGGTGGCCAGACATTGGTTAAATTGTTCGTGGCACGCGCAATGGTAGCCATGGCACGTCCATGGTACTTGTTGAGGTGATACCGAAATCATCTCCTGCGACTGTCACAGGTATGGTACTCCCAGAATTGACCGAGACGCTGGCGGTAATAAAGCCTAGCGAAACATCAGTGGTAGTTTATATTGCTGCGGCGGTAGGACTCGTCGTAGCAACAGGAGCTTCCGTTATGATGGCAGTAGTCGCGGTAGTTGTTCTGGCCCGAGTTACAGCGGTGGTGGCTGGAACAGCGGTAGTCTCGACGACAGTGGTTATGATGGCTGTGGTAGCAATAGCAGTCGCAGCAGGGGTGACGGCGGAAGTAGAAACAATAGGTTTGATCCCAGTAGTACCTGCATGGTAACATTGTTCTGGGCCTAGCGGAATTGTCTGATGTTATGTGCGAAATTGCTGTTACACACAAAACAAGAGCTCCGCAAACGGCGCATAATACCCCACCATGATGACAAACCAATGAATGAGAGCTTTCAGAAAATATTTATTTCCTCCTCAGCCCCATCAGACCAGTCATCCTTATGAAGTGTCAAAGCGATCCGCTAAACGGTCAAGGAGGTATCATCCGGAAACCAATTTTCAAAATGGCGGCCGCTGACTGGCGGCCATATTAGATTTTGGATTATCGTAAATTTTGACAAGTTTCTTCACCAGACATATTCCAATGACCGTAGGAAGTGATCCAATAAATGAAATCCAGAAATCAACTTTCAAGATGGCAGCTTGGAGTTCGGATCATCGTCAATTTCGAGATGTTTCCTCTCCACACTTAGTCCAACCACCCTATGAAGTTTCAAAGGGATCCGATAAACAGTAACGGCATTATCATTTGGAAACCAATTTTCAAGATAGCCACCGGTAGCTGGCAGCCATCATGGAGTTCATATCATTGTCAATCTCGATAGGTTTCTTCCCCAGAGGTAGTCGAACCTCCATATGAAATTTCATAGCGATCTGATAAACGGTAACAGAGTTATCATCCGGAAACCAATTTTCAAGATGGCGGCCATTGGTTAGTGGCCATCTTGGACTTCGGATCATCGTCAATTTTCTTAGTACAACCACTCCATGAAGTTTCAAAGCGATCTGATAAAGGGTAACAGAGTTATCATCCGGAAACCAATTTTCAAGATGGCCACCGGTGGCTGGCGGCCATCTTGGATTTCGAATCATCGTCCATTTCGATAGGTTTCTTCCCCAGGCCTAGTCCCACCACCCTATGAAGTTTCAATGTGATCCGACAAACGGTAACAGAGTTATCATCCGGAAACCAATTTTCAATATGGCTGCCAGGGGCTGACGGCCATCTTGGATTTCCGATCATCGTTGATTTCGATCATTTCTTCTCAACACCTAGTCCAACCACCCTATGAAGTTTCAATGCGATCCGACAAACAGTAACAGAGTTATCATCCGGAAACCACTCTGCCGCCGGCACGCCCGCCCAGATGGACGGCGCTATTACATAAAAACTGATGACACATTAGTCATGGTAGTTGCTTGTGGAACCGGTGTCGAAGTAGAGGCAGATGAAGTCTCTGGATATTCCTCAAATTGATCCAGAAGCAGGTGAGGGTCGAGCATCGGCAGCAGTCATAGATACCGGGCTTATAGTGGTGAAGGCAATGGTAAATCATGGATGTCGCCGCAGATCCTGCAAAATATTTACGATAATTATCGAACACTCGAGTTTGAGTCGGTCCAGTGGCTGGGTCCTCTACGATCCCGTCAAGCGCGGGTGACATAGCCATGGCTATTTTTGTTAACATTATGGGATCCATTTTGTCAATGTCAACGGATTCGCTCAAATCACTTAACAAGTCTTGATAATTTTGCGCGAGTAAATCGATGAGACCCTGCAACTAATGCGGGCGTCATCCTAACTCTGACACAGGGGTCAAGTGGTTCGCTTGATCCAGAAGGCGCTGATTGGCTGGGCCGAGTTTCTGGAATGTGGGTAACAGCAAGCACGTCCTTCCTTTTCTCAGGGGTGGTGGCAGTCGTAGCTGAAAGTTCCATGGCACTTTTCCGTATTTTTCTAGCCAATGTCATAGTTTTTCGCGTGTTCAGTGGTAGTTGGTCACCGGGCTGCATCATCTCTGGTCCTAAGAATTCGACAGCTAGCCTGGCCACAGTCTGTTGGGATCCTAATGGTAAATCCATTTCCCATGATTTAATGTCACTAGTGTCACCTCATGTCCTAACTTCTTGGCATGGGCGGTGCCCTCCGCGGTACGAATAAAAACTCCGGCAAATGACACGTATGCCGCCGTGAAATCGCTCAACATGAGCTTTCAAGTCATTTAGACGACGAAAAGATTGTCCACAGACGTGGCAAACAGGTGCTGCACCCATGATACTCGCGTAGACTTATATACTTTTAGCCTTTATACATTACTATCGCGGAAGAATTCTTTAAGTCTTCAGGAATTTGGCGTTCTTTCAGATCAGCAGAATTTTCCCTGTAAGCGTTGTTTAAGTCTGATGTTCACAGACATAAATGCTAAAAACAGGAGGTTCTTTTGGAAGTTTTTTTAATCTTCGCGCCTGATCCTTTATTCATTCCTTTAATAGTACTATTTTCTTTACGCGGAAGGGTTGTGATACGGTTTTGGGTGTCCGATTGACAGCAAGAGGGCCATAAAAAAAGATAGTATGTCGGGAGTGTGTAAGGACGGCATCATTCACTTGATGAATGCTCTTACTCCATCTTTTCTTTGATAGGGCGGTCATTAAATCGTGCTTATCACGATCAGCAACTGCTTAGCCTTTCATGACCATTTTTCATGAGTAAAGTAAAGGAGTTAAGCTGGGGTGAAAATCCTGGATGCATTTCCTGTTGTTTTATATATAATGATAATTGTTTTCAAAAATAGGTTCGCTTGTTTTAGCGGGCAAGGTTGCCTGTATATTATTATAATGATGTTATAATGATATAAGATGTTTTTACGAAATATACCACCAGCGTCACAGAGTTGAGCGTTCCTGCACTCGGCAAATGCCATGACAACAAACCATCACATGCATTCTAACCCTCGGGACCTATGTTTTTATAGTCACTCAGAGATGCTGGTTCAGATTGTTATCTGGAACATCACAAATTTCCCACCTTGGGTGATCGTTCTTAAATAAAGGCTACACATGCTTGTTAGACTGGAGGAAGTGCCCAATCACAGGTCTCCCTCTGTACTAACAATATCGTTATTGGTTTTTTCCCCGCATCAGAAATGGTACTATCAACAGTGACAACAATTAGCATTAGTCGGGTACATTTCCCTGGACTCATGTCTCCTTTTGGCATCTTATAACTGAACTATCACATGCTGTACATATTTACACAACTATAGGTTGGGTGTCCACAGCAGAAGTCAGCGGCTCGTAAGGGGGGGGGGGTTAGTTTTGGAACCCATTTACCCATCATCCGTCAATGTTGGACTGGGGGGTAGCCTTCGGCCGAGGTTAGGAGTGTGGGGGAGGAGGGGGGGGGGGGACATTGGGATCCATCTACAGAGCATGATAACACCAATTTATTGAAATCAGGGGTTCAAGGTGGGATATTAATACATGTACCACCACCAAGCATGATGTTCAGTCGAAGACATAGCCAGGGGGTACATTGACAGGGGCTGGATTTCTGTTATCCTGACATTAGTCATATGCTGGGGTATGTGTGTATGATTACTGTATTCTGCGGCTGTAGTAGTAGAAACATCCTACAGCTACAATCAGCCCTTCTTCCCTTTTACCCACCATGTCTTGTCCTCAGCCGAAATCCTTAGCTCCCTCAGGTCCATTCTTGACTTGAGTGTACTGAGCCCTGCTTTCTTGAGGTCACCTCGTAGCACGCTTAGCAGATTTATGCAATGACGTCCTGTCCTGGCTTTGTATTTGCTGGCTCTGATTATGGCGAATTCCAAGTCTCTCTGTGCTGGTGTCTCTTCGCCGGCCGACTTTTGCACACAGCAGCGACGTATTACATCTTGTATAGTCCATCGTTGGAAATGATGCTGTCTAGCCATCGGTGTCCAGTGATGGTGTGTAGGTGTTTGTAGTGGCAGGCATTGAGTTGGTCTAGAGCTGCCTTTGGAGCTGCCCAGCTGTTACAGTTATACAGCATCAAGGATATGCAGGTTGTATTGTATAAACGTAGCCTTTTTATCAAGGGCATCTTTGATCTACGAATCCATAGCTTCCAGAAGGACTGGAAAGCTGTTCCCCATGACGCAATGTGCAACAGTGAGCCAATGATTTTACTTTTCCTCTATGGTTCACCGCCATGAAGTGGATCATCATTTTCTTTAGTTTCATGCTCTGTAGATACGTATATGTGGGTGGACTCTATTTTGGATTCATTCATAGATTCTCAATTTTTAGTTTGCTTGCAGCTATTAATTGGGAGAAATTCGTCGAGGGGTTTTCCCCTTGTCTATGAAGTCCACATCGTCAACATATTCCATCCCTAGCGGCATACTCAGTATTGACACGGGGGGGGGGTTGGTCTTGTGGAACTTTCCTGCACAGATTTCAATGCAGCAGCAAGGTAACGGATGGAAAGCACCGGAGATAGACCATCCCCAATCGGGGAGCCGATTGATGTCTCAAACTCTACAGACTTCACTGACTTGACTCGTACTCTCAGCTTGGTGTCTGGAAGCAGTAGTCCCACTAGTCACAGCTCATCTTCATTGCAACTGGCCTAGCATAGTACATCTAGTATTTTTTAACATTTAATTGTGTCGAAGGCTCGTGCCATGTCAATGCCCATTTTGTGGAAATCCCAGTATTTGGACATGACTACCGACACAAGCATGCGTTGAATCCATACGTTGTCTGCGCAGCTGCGTCCACATTTGAAGAGACTTTGACATGATCCGGTGAAGTCATCGATCTTGTCTCGGATGAGGCATAGAGTAGCATTGGATAAGATTTTCTGCATACCGTTGAGGAGCCCAGGTGGCTTTTTGGGCTTGGGAAGTGCAATAAGGGTGCATTAGCCTACAGTGTCGATGGGAAGGTGGTGCATAAAACCTGAATTGATTAGATGCATGATCAGTTTTGAGATGTCACTCGCATATTTGAATAGTTCATTGCTCATGCCATCAGGTCCAGATGCACGTCCATTTTTCAGGGTTTAAGTACCTTCTCAACGTCTGCTGTTTTAATTGCTGCTAGTAATGGCTTGGGGCCTCCTGAGAACGGGTGCAAGGGCTCATCGTCGTGGTCAGTGAACTGTTCCTTGAACCATTCTCGAATCGCCTCAGCTTTTCCCTGCTCAGTCCCGATAAAGTGTCCTTCAGTGTTGTGTACAGTGAGTTGTGGTGTGTAGTTAGTTACTCTCAGGGCTCGGGCTGCCGAAACATTTTGTGACAGTCATCCGTCGCAGTGATTTCATCTGCAAGGGAGTCTGCTGGTTGAATAGCAAGATCTTTTAAGTGTCCGCTAATTTGGCACAGAATGTTATTGCGCTCCCGGCGTAGTTTCGTGAGGTCTTCACTTTGGCCACTTTGATTTATGCACAGCCATAACCCTTTCTGCTTTGCTGGTTGTTTTTAAGAACACCTATGGTGCTGGTAGCTGATGATTCCATAGATTTCAGTATTTTGCTTAGGGCTTCGCTTGGATCTGAGCAGATATCGATGTTAGCTATGTGTCGATGTTAGCTATGTGCTCGCTGAGCGCCTTTTTGTATGACATAAGTATGAGTCTAAGTATTGCTGATCAGATTGGGTAGGTTGTAGTTGAGTGTACCCTCTTGCCTGGTATGGCGTTTATATATTAGGTAGAGATGGTTCATCTGAAGGCGTGTAATGACTGACTTATCGTCAGAATTGAGGTCTGTGCCTCCGCAGGAGCAAGCATTCCGAAGTAGGGGTTTGCTTCTGTATTGTATAGTAAGAAGTCTATTTGGTTGAAGACAGCTGTTGCAGGCTTAGAACCTTTTAGGGCTTTGCGATCAGCAATGTGTCCGGTGATGGCAAGGGTGTTTGAAAGCTGTACTTGTGGCAAATAGGCCATTGGAATTAAGGAATGCCACCAGTGCATCTCCATTGCTGTTGCGTGTGCCCTCTCCATACGATCCCATGCATAAGCCAAGTCCTGAACTTTTGTCCGCAATTTCAAGTTTACCCAGCTTGGAGTTGGAATCTCCACACACTGGGCAGGGGTGGTTTGGGCTAAAGCAAACTATCATTCCTACATGTCCTATCAGTCGTAAGGGAAGATGTCCCGTGTCCTCATAGGTACGGTTTTCCAAACCATGTAGTGCCTCATTCGTTCGGGGTCTGCCAGGCCGATCGCACCGTCTTCCCAGTTGGGAGGATCTGGCGTAGATTGGGATGGCAGCGCGAGTTATGGCAGATGGCCAGTGACATATTCCAGCGGTAGTCCTTCCCTTGCATCCACACAAGGTTTCAGGCAATCAAAATGAAGGACCTCATCCCTCCGGCGCATGGAGGTATGTTATGTCCAACTTGCGCTTTCGAGCATGCGATCTTGTGCGAAATGTCCCTCGCAGTTGTGTAGTTGCTCCAGAACTGCGTCACTGTAGTTTTGAGGTACTACAATACGATTAGCGGTAGTACAGTAACCCATCATGCAGGTGGAATTTTTCTAGATGCTGATGGTAAGGAAGCGGAATAAATTTGCTTGCAAGAGGGATGCTCATTTGTTATGTAGCCAAGTCATAACAGGTACAAGGTGCCGGTCGTTTTCTTGAGCGCTGTGCACGCAAGCCGGCTCCCATTTTTAAGCGGAGAGTAGAGGAAATATAACCGCATCACTTTTCACGATTTCAATGGGGAGATGATCTGCAGGTGATATAGGCATGGGTGGATCTTTGAAGTAATCAGGGACAGAATAGGCTATGGGTGTTTAAAGGACAGAGCGTCAGCATTTCCATGCAAATTTCTACTATGTCAAACTGGAATCTCTCAATGGTCTCCTGCCAGCAGGCGTTTTGTCCTTCAGGGTAGTTTTTGTAGCCATGGGAGATGCATGGTCGGTCTGTAGGGTAAAAGGTTTTACACAGAGGAAGTGTTTGAAATGCTTAATGAAATGAACTACGGCAAGTAGTTCATGCTTGGTAGTAGGATAATGACGTTCCATGCCCGAAAGGCGTCGAGATCCATAACACAGAACTTGTTCTTGCCAAGGCCAATCTGTGATAGAACAGCACCAATCCTTGTATCCGAATCATCAGTATCAAGGGTGAAGGGTCCGGCAATGCTAATATCGGGGCCGTGACCAAAGGCTTCCTTCAGGAGCGTGAAAGAGGTCTCGCATTCTGGCGTTCAGAGGGAAAGGGTGATCCTTTTCCGTGAGTTAGAAAAGCGGCGAAAGCGATTTTGCTAAATTTGGGAATGCAAGCACGGTAATATTGGCCAAGCCCGAGGAAACGTCATATTTTCGCAAGAGGTGGGAGTTTCCATGCATCAACAATGGCTACTTTCGCGGGCTGAGTGGAAATGCCTTGGGAAGATACAACATGGCCGAGGAATTCTACCTCTTCGCGGAAGAAATGGCATTTCTTAGGCTTTAATCTTAAATTGGCAGCAGCGAATCGATCCAGCACTTCGTGGAGGTTACATACAGTGTCTGAAAAATGTAGTTCCGAACACGAGTATGTCATCCAAGTAACATATACAAGTTTTCCACTGCAATTTTCAAAGCACACATTCCATCAGACGTTCAAACTTTCCTGGAGCGTTGCAAAGGCCATATGGCATTTTTTTAAACTGAAAAAAGGTCGTCGTGGCAGATGAAGGTGGTCTTTTCTTTATTGTGTTCATCCATTTTTACCTTCCAATATCCTCTAGCCAGGTCGTCAAGGGTGCTGAACCAGGCGAATCTGGGGTGTGATCTATGCGTGGAAGATGGCAGGCATGCTTGATGATGCGGTTGATGCAGGTGCGGAAAGTACCATCCTTTTTACTGGCTAAGACGATGGGACTAGCCTAGGGGGAGATAAATGGTTCGATCACTTCAGATCGCAGCATTTACGTTACTTGTTGGTGGGCTGCCTGTTTTTTATGTATATGAAGATGGCGGATAGGCTCTTTCACGAGACGGTGATATCTGTGTCGACAGTATGACGCACCAAGCGAGTTTCACCGAGGTCTACATCTCCGCTAGAGAAGGTTCGCACATGGTCGAAGAGCATGCTGTAAACTTGACACAATTGCTCGTCATTCAATCCTTTTGTGGCAC
The DNA here is from genome assembly GCA_034401795.1 of Chaetoderma sp. LZ-2023a. Lineage (NCBI taxonomy): Eukaryota > Metazoa > Mollusca > Caudofoveata > Chaetodermatida > Chaetodermatidae > Chaetoderma > Chaetoderma sp. LZ-2023a. The sequence goes on from JAVVLW010000374.1 coordinate 34,786, forward strand.
GAAAATATAAATCAATCAGGTGGGGAGGCAAAGGAGGGATGAAGCAGTATTCTCCGAGCGGCAAGTCATCAGGTGGATGACATTCATCGTCGATGGTGTCGGCTTCACAAAGTTGACCACAGATGTCCAGCTTCTAGCGTAAGGGTTTCGGCGGAAGAATGGAAAACGTGAAACGGTATGTTCTCAAAATTATGGGAACTGCGACTTCAGTGGTTTGCAAGAACGCCGTGTCGGGCTCTAATATGGCGCAAGGCCTAGGAAGACAAGGATTCAGGGCAGAGGGCCAGAAAATTCCTTCCTGGCCAGGTTCTAGAGTAGCGGTACGAGCGAGGATAAATGCACAAGTATGGTGCAAGTGAGAACATTCATGCAACCCTATCAGCTGTTCGTCGATTTCTAGTTCGTCTTCGGCACAATTTACTATCGCACCCAAATTTCTGAGAAAATCGATTCTGAGTAGCGCATCGGTGGCCATATTTGCTACTCTGATTTGTTGGGTGATGCCCAAGTCTTCAATTTGGATACTGAAATTAGCAATGCCAGCTACTTCTAAAGGTCTTCCAGCGGCATTACAAAGGTGGATGCACAGGTCCGTTAAAGGGAGGGGGGGGGGGCCAATTTTTTCAGGCAATAAGTCGCATACGTGAGAGCTAAGGATGGTGACTGTGGCTCAGGTAGCGTGAACGTGAGAATGGCACAATGGCATCGAAGGCAGAAAGGCGGTCGAAGTAGAGGTGTTCAGTATAATTAGTAAAAGAGCACTATGGGCAATGTTAAAAAATAAAACTAGATTTTATATGATTAAAATGGACGGTCAGCATGTAAAGTAGTGCTATAGCAATATAGGTAAAAAATTAACAATTATACTTTAAAAAGATGTTTTAGTCCTTTTTTAAAACCGTTAACATGTGTCATTGTTCTGTAAGCTATTGGCAAATCATTCCACCAGACAGGTGCCATTTTGCTAAATGCCCTGTCACCGAAGCTGGAGAGGCGGGTTCTGGGAACCTTAAGTTGCTGTTTTGCAACTGAGCATAGATTTCGGCTTGGTTCATAGAGGCTTATCATTTATGTAATGTATTCTGGAGCCAGAGCCATCAGCGCTTTATAAACTAACAGGAAAACTTTAAATTGAATAAAGGTGATTGATTTTGACGGGAAGCGGTATTATCTCAAGCAGACGAATCCTTATCCAGAGACAAAATGGAAATCCTCTCGGAGGATGCTTCCTGCAGCGGGGTTTACTGCAACTTTTCTCGCATAATTGGAAGGGGTGAGTTTCCGCGCCGGTGGTATTAACGCAATTCCGGAGATCGTGTCCAAGTTGGTGAGCAGACTCATTGAGGATAACGCATGACAGTAGTCCATGCGTTAATGGTGGTCATTGGTATTGAACTCGACGAGGATATGGGGTGCTGGTTTGTGGCTTGTACAGTGGTTTGTACAATTGTCGAGTTTTTGAGGGGTTTCGAAACAGGATTCGCAGCCGATATGTGAACCGAGTTAACTGAAGGAGTGGGCCCCCTACAGTGCTCATCGGTAGAGACCCGAGCAAGTTTAAATCACTCGGTGAGTACTCGGAAGCATCTTCAGAGTTTGCGTACTCAATGATGGGTTCCGTGCATTCAATAGCACAAGCCGAGTGTGGAGTTTATTGAGCGGTGTGGGGGCAATTGGCAGCCCAATGTCCGGGGTTGTCCACAGAGAAAGCAGCGATCCGATTTCGGCTGTGGGGTGCTGATCCAGGAAGAGGAGGGTGGAAAGGCATACAGGCACCAGTTGTCAGCGGTTGAGTCCCAGCGGCGGGAGCTGGACGGTTAGCAGGGTTTTGGAAAAATCACTGCGTTCATGCAGCAAACTCCATCATGGTATGTTGCATTGAAGCAAAGCGGCTGTTCAGGTCAGCCACCTAGGTAATTATCTCGGCAATGCTATCCTCCATCATGGAAAGGGGTGTATTGGTAGCTTTGGGCGGTTGGGAAATTCCTTGCATGGCTTTCAATAAAGGATCTATTTGGGCGGGAGTTTTGTCAGTCAGAGGACTGTAGATGTAGGATCTGCGGTAGATGTAGGATCTCTGGTAGGAGGCGCATTAGTGGGTCCGCGAGGTCCAGGGTTTTTATGTACTGCAGCCGGTATGCTTTCTACAGGACGGATGATACGCCTCTGTACGGCTTCCAATCCGGAAATTATTGATCAGAATGGTGGTATAAATAACTCTGTGAGGTTACTTTTGTCATCTTGATACAAGAGATCCTTGAAGTTGGGGTTGTACCGGCTAGTACCGGAAAGGAAGGCGTCCTGTGATTCGTAAGTCAGATAGAACATGAAGGTCTTTTCCCTTCAAATCTGTGGCCAGGTACATGCCCTTAGCGGCATATTCACACGTGTGTGTGTGTGTGTGTGTGTGTGTGTGTGTGCGTGCATGCGTGCGTGTGACAGATTTATTGTGGCAGTGAGCACGGTGCGCAGGATCCATCGGTAGTCGAGAGGCAGAGATGGCCTCTCAGGCCTTTCCGGGGACTTGTTCCAGTCCCAGGAGCAGTATCTTCTATCGTCATTGCTGGATGACAGTTTCCATGTAGGATCCCACACGGTATTTGCTGCATACAAATTATTTTGATTAAGGGACCTTGTGAAACGCAGCGAGTGATACGGTATAGGGTTGACCGGCCAAGGATATTGGTAGCCATCATCACCATCCTCTGTTTCGTCCATGGACAGCTGAGGATAATAGTGGCGAGTGTAATCCCAGTCAGAACTCAGATCTCGATATGCCGTCGCCGGCCCATCAGGTGTCAGTTGTGGCTGGGTGGCTGCCATCCCACGCTCGTCTCCGCTTTCGAGGCCGGTCGGCACGCCAGCTGTCATCTCGTTCTTCCAGAATTCTGTTGTGCCCCGGGAGGAAGCGCCAGTCCAGCGAAGACCCGGGCTTGCCTCGGCGAACGCCGTTCAGGCTCTGGGCTTTGTCCGAGTGTCCTTTGGGTCTCTCAGCAGGTCTCGGGGCTAGCGACAACACCCTTAACGTTGGTGAGGGGCTCCCTCACAATAAATTGCTGACCGGACTGGTCAGCCACCTCCTCGGAGGCATGCAAGTCTGAGTGGGCATTCCCAGCACGGCTGATTGCCTCTGTCCATGACTGAGTTCTCGACGAAGCGGGTTCCTCACCAGTCTCTGGGCGGGGTGGGAGGAGATGGGCTGGGAGTGGAGGGGATGCTTGGTGGCCATCGCCTCTCGTTATCTCTCGACCTGTTTGTCTTTAACCTGAGCGGAGGAGCGCAGAGCGTATGTAGATGTCCGTTCCAGCGGAAACGGGCAAAACAATGGGAGTGGTTGAAGAGGTGCTGCAACTGAACAGGTCACAGGTGTGATGGGAGCGTTTCTGGAAGCGGTGTTTTCTGCGGCGGAAGCTCTAATGGCAGTAGTTTCGTCAGCGGGAGCTTCTGTGGCAGTGGCGACACCTCGTTCGGCAACAAGGGAGGCACATCTCCCCGTCGCACGTGATAAAAAAGGAATCCCCAGGCAAAGGCATCCCTTGTAGAGAGGGACCCGTTCGGGTTAGTCTTACAGGAGATTTGGATGTGTGTGCGGATAAGGTGCATGGGAGACGGGAGGAAAGGGCCGCTGGTGGCTTTCGGTCTTTCCTACCTGCTTTTGAACCGAACTCTATTTTAGGCGTCTCTCTCTCTCGGGTGCTAGTGTCTCGAGGATGGGTGCACATCGAAGAGAGAAGGTGCGGGGAGGAGCGGGTCTTTGCTAACGTTTAGGTTTTGAGTCTTTGGCCGAAAAGGGTGCACACGGGCAGCGTCGGTAGCAGTTCGCTTCCCTAACGCTTCAGGTTCCTATCTGAACTACCAGGGAGGGCTTCGGAGGCTGGAGGGCCAGTGGAGCAGCGAACTGTCTGGGTGGGGGGGGGGGGGGGGGGTGGGGGGGGGAGAAGGCGCCCTAAGCGGACGGGTAAGACAGCAGCCTTTTCCTATTTTATCCCGGGCAGTCGGTACGTCGCTAATCATTTTGTCGGTCAATATAACAAAGGTTAGTCGGTCATGGGAGTCATTTGGCGCTATTTATTCCCTAAGCTGTCTGTGTGAAGCAGAACGGGAGAAAGGATCCTACTTTAGTGTTCACGAAAAAGAGAGGAGCAAGGGGGTGAAGATTAGTAGTTGCCGCCTAGTTGATCCGATGTTGTCAGCGGGTGTCCCGAAGCAGTCCCTCTGTGTTTACCTAATTCTAAAGTTTTTTTAGAGGGTATCCCGCGTAAGGCAGTATTTTTAGTTACCTAAGAGTGTTCGTGCAGGTTAAAGGCTCAATCGGCCGCAAAAAGGATGCTATGGGTTAGATTGTGGGAGAACCGATTTCCTCACAGGTCAGACGAGCCTTCCACTCAAGAGCCGAGATCGTCTTGAACGACGTCAAAAAGAACGTGATGTGGCACAGAGGGTGGTTATTCCAAGTTTCAGATGCGCGAACCTCTGTCAAGCCCTATGACGGTGTTAACCGCAGGATCGAATACTTACCTAGGCTTTGTCCTGCTCACCGGCCTAAAAAGAAGAGAAGCGATATGCTTCCTAAGCTCTAGCTTTTAGAAGAGCTACGCCGCCATTTCAAAAGTTCAGCCTAGGGGGACACGTTTGAAGTGTCTTAGTGTGGGGTTCAAGAGCTTAAGCAGCATCGCTTTCTCTTGAAATACATTTAAGGGTGGGTCACAAGACCCGTCGGGTGGCCGAAAAGATGGCGAGGGTTAGTCAAAGCTGAGACGAGGAACGTCAGCGGGGAACAACCTTACGTGGCGTGAGGCAGTATCATGACATCGAAGTCATTCGCAACGGAACCGTAAATGGTAACGAAAGATGGCTACAAATTATTTTTCGAGTGGGGGGAGGGCGAGCTGATAGGCGCGGCGGACCGAGGTCTCAGCTTTCCTAATCCTAACTAATCTTTCCTAATCGGAGGCGATTCTTTAGGCCTAAAAATTGAAGCAGCACAGAACGGGAAGACCGAGAGCACGCACAGTGTGGCAACTTCGAAAGGCGCTAACAGGGAAGGTGGTAGAATTCCACCAGCGACAACATATTAATTGAGGACGGTCAGAGTGAAATATGGGGGACCTACTGAACAGAAAAAGAAGCGGCATTTTTTGCGGGGAACTTGTGCCTTAGCACGAAGGGCGTCCACTGCTTCGCAAGAAGCGGCAAAGAAAACGTCCTAGTTTTCAATATTTCTTTCCAGCGAATGGAGCGACACCATTACAGCGATATTAGTTTGTCTTCACATCGAATGGTGTGCGAGATCCTAGTCCGCTAAAGATGGCTAAGACAGACGATCTTTTAGAATGATCCCAGTCAAAAAAAGGGAACTGCCGCTAATAGTGGGAAGGTTAACAAGAGGTGCTTTTAAGGCGATATATCTAACATTCTGTTGAGAAAAAGGAAGTTAGATTATTGCGTACATTTAAGATTTTAAGAAACATGCCCAGTTCAATTTCATAAGTGCAGAAGAAAGCTCTGTAATCACAGTCAACTGTCCCGTTGGACGCTAGGTCTAGGGTTTGCTATTGCGGGTGTTTTCGACTTCTAACCAACCTTGGTAGTCTTATTCCCAAGGTACAACATCGTGCGGTGGCTTGGTCCTTGGTGATCAAAGATCACAAGCCGAGCAAGCGGAACTTCCAAAGAACGGATGAAAGTTCAGCGGTTCCTCACATAAGGAGCAGTCAGAGAGGAGCCACAGAAGAAGAGTTCATCTAAACGGAGTGACACAAGGCACGGTAGATTTCAGAATCAACCGTCAAAGAATAAAGAGTTCTGTTGTCGCGGGAGGACGATCTCTCCGAAAGGGAGGCAGAATCGTCCTGACTTAACGGAAAATGTTAGGTGAAAAAAAAAAGGTTTTTACCAGTCAGTGAACTTGACCTTTTGACCCCAGCATCAGTGTCATTATAACGAGGCATGCGTCCTAGTTTGGGTCTAGTATGATTAACCAAACGAGATATAAACAGAAACATTGCGCTAATGTTAACGATTAAAAAAAACATTTTTACCAAGGTCAGTGACTTTGACATTTTGATCTCAGGATCATTGTGTGATGGCGTGTCATTATAAGGAAGCATGTGCCCAGGTTTAGGGCCAGTATGATTAATCAAACATGTGATAAAAAAAGAAAAATTTTGCTAAACACATATTGGATGACGCCACTGGACGATGTGCCGGTTATAGTAATAATTTGTTTTACTTCGTAAATTCGAGCTAAAGAGATATCACCCCGATTTTTTAAATATTTTCCGCTTCACACTGTGGAAAATTGCGATATTATATCGTATCACGATATATAGAAATATAAAGAAATCATGTGAACACTGGCAGCTTAACCTTTTAATGGTCAGACGGGTCTAAAACAGCCTCTGTAGGGGGTATTGAGGAAAGTCTGTTTGCAGGCCAAGAAGAGTATTTATGAAACAGAGCCAGTCATTCCAGTGATACATTTTCTAAATGTCTTCACTTAGGAAATGGACACTGCCTAAGCAAAAAAATATTGATTTTATTTCCCCTTTCTTCAGAGATATTGTTTTGCAGACCTACAGAAAGCCATCTTTGTTTGCAAATTCCAGTGGTAAATTTTCATAAAAAATAGTATTCTCTTTAAATGGACATTCATTGAGCAAATATTCACACTGTCTTCAGAAATCCTTCCCGTTAATGGCCGGGTTTAACGGTCACACCGGTCAAAACCGGCATCTGCAGTGGTTTGGAGAAATGTCCATTTGCACGTCAAGAGCAGACTATTTTTGAAATTTTATCATAGGAGGGACTGGCTCGATAACCGAGCCAGTTATTCCAGTGGTAAATTTCCAACAATGGGCTTCTTTTGGCCTGTAAATAGACCTTCAATAAACTATTTTGATTTTCTTGACCAAATTTGACCATTAAAGGGTTAAATGGTCAATGGTGCATTCAAGCTATAGCTATGCCCCACCCATCTTTAGCTAAGCGCCATTCACACTTCGCCAGTGTGAGGATCGATCGATCCCTGAACTCCCTGTCTATAATAATTTCGAGAAAACTGTACAGCTAAGCTGTTGAATATTTTGGAACTAATTTGACTGGGTGCTGTTTCAACATATGGTAGCAACAGCCCCCAGTCCAATTAGTTTCAAAGTATTCAACAGCATGGTTATTAAATTGTAAAAACAGAGGATTCGTACAACAGCAATTAGTCTGTCAACAATTAAGCGTTCATGACGAACTTACCTACGTCACATTGTTGATTATGACATCATATAATTGAGAGATAGACTGAAACAGAAATTGAAACAGCATTTTGATGTGCTGTTAACATTAAGCGAGGGTTTAGGGCCGCTTTTTGTGTAACAAGATTTCATGGGGGAGGGGAAGAAACATTTTCATTACTCAGTCTAAATTACCAGTAAGCACTCTACACATACCGTCAAGCCCAATGATATACGACTTCCTTGGCTGTAATACTCCTGGTAGTATATAGAGGATGCGTCCGTATTTACCATATTTGGTTTCTGTGTCCCAGTTTAATGTTTTGCTAACGGCAAACTGTTCGTTAAAATACCACCGTGATCCGGGAAAAGACCCTGCTATAGCGAAATGCATACTAGTCATTATACCGTTATAGATGTTATGACAATTGTAGAGACACCTGAAATAAAAATGAAAATCAGAAATGGTAAACATCTATATGCCCTCAATCCAATGTTTAGTAACAGCAGAATTTTGATTTTAACCATTTCACTGATGAATTCCGCATATCTCATTTTCAATGCTACAATACGGGAAAACTTTAATAGTTTGAAATTAATTTGACTGGAAGCCATTGCTGAATTAGATAACCAAGCCAATCATTCCGGTGATAAGTTTCCAAAAATAGTCTTTTCTTGACCGGCAAATGGACATTCAAAAAACAAATATTTTGGTATTCTTTACCAAATTTGACCATTAAAGGGCTAAACTGGCAAGTTATTACACAGAAATAAATGTGCTCCACATGAAACAAGAATAAATGCAACAATTTATGTACATTTCAATGTACACTAGATAGGCCTTAATCCTTTAACACTCATATCAGCCAAAAACGGCGTCCGCAGTAGTCTTGAGAAATGTTAATTTGCAGACCAAGAGAAGACAATTTTTGAAAATTTACAACTGGAATGACTGGCCCGATAACCGAGCCAGTCATTCTAGATGTAAATTTTCAAAAATTATCTTCTCTTAGTCTGCAAATTGACATTTTCTTTGAGAAAATTGATATTTCATGAAATAATTTAAGGCTTAAAGGGTTAAACCTCAAATTTGGTCAGGAAAATTTCCGGTTGCAGACCAAGATTATTTTTGAAAATTTATCCCTGGAATGAATTGCTCTAATACGGAACCAGTCATTCCACCGGTATATTTCTAAAATAGTCTTTTCTGGATCTGCAAATGAACATACATTAACTCTTTCATGACAAGGCCAACACGCCCTCTGCAGTGGTCTTGAGGAATGTCCATTTACAGGCCAAAAGAATACTATTTTTGAAAATTGTACCACTCGAATGACTGGCTCGATAATCGAGCCAGTCATTTCAGTGGTAAATTTTCAAATGGAGTATTCCATTGGACTGCAAATGGACATTCAATACGCAAATCCTTTGATTTTCTCGTGCAGATTTAGACATTAAAGGGTTAATAGTGGCCAGTTTTTGAGTGCTAAGTGTCTCGTTGCTTGCTGCAAGTCACCAGACAATAATTTCAATGAGCAAAGACTTGACTTGCTCAATATTTTGCAAAAGATTTAACTGAAAATTGTTTGTATCCTCGCCACCAACAACTTTCACTCAAATCGTTTCAAAATATCTAGCTGGTCCAGAGATATAACCATTGGAATGTTGTCTGCAAAAACTCAGCAGTAGCCATGTTTTTAGCCATATCAACTTTCCTTGAAGCTACTTGAATTTCCATTTAAAGTCACTCAATTACATTTCCACAAAATTTTCCCGATTCATGCAGTACTTCTGGAGGTAGTTTTTCCCCAAAAAACTAAATAATCCAATATGGCTGCCAGATAAATTGATGAATGAGGTTCTCTTGAACGGCAAGGGCGTTACTCATTTGGGCACACCACCTATCTGTTCCGGGATCTATCAATACTCCTAGAAATTAGAGAATTCTGAAATCTGAGAGATTGATTTAGAGCCATTTTAGTTTAAATAGCACTGTAGAACCTCAGAATGGCCATAAAATGCCACAATATCCATCACTGAGTATTTAATTGACTGTAAATCAGTCATAGCAGCCAGTATGATTTTAATTTGGACTCACTAACATGGGCAGATTTCATTTGGGCATAACTTGTAAAGACATAGCTAAGGGGTAATCCAAGTAAAGCCCTGAACTCGTTGACGACTTGCCCTAGATAAAGTTTCTTGAGTTTTAAAACAATCAGCCGAAAGGTTCCAGAGATTTTTAAAGGTGTGTCTAAATATTAGCGCAAAATCTAAGATGGCCACCACGCAAATCTACCAATCAGCTTAGTTTGACAAAATTTGGATCTCTATGTCCGAAGAATGTTCCTGACAAAATTCGTTGAAATCGGCCCAGTGGTTCCTGAAGTTATTTGAAACTTCTCATTCTTTTCCTATAAGAGTTTTGGCGAGAAAATAATCCAAGATGGCCGCCAGCTAATCGGTTTCTCTTACAATTTTTCATCTTATATATTATAATGATGCTTCATGCCAAATTTGCTTGAAATTCATCAAGAGGTTGCTGAGAAGACATTTAAAATGTATGATTATTCTCCTCTAGGATTTTTGACAGGAAAAATTCAAAATGGTCACCAGACAGCTTATCCCACAATTTTGAAAGTGCAAGAATTTGACATCGTCAAACCAATAGACAAATGAGCAATTTCTGCCATCAAACTACATTAAATAAAAAAATACAAGTGGCTGTCAAAAACACCAAATTTGGATTGGTCCATGGTGGCCATGCTTTTTTTTTTACCTTTAAACATCCCTCAAGCAAATGTTAATGACCCTTATTCCGTAATCATATTTCCCAATTTCGGCCCAATCCAACCAGCGATTCTAGTGATTAAGCTGTTTTTGCAAAAACTAGTTCATCCAAGATGGCCACCCTGCAGTTTGATCAATCAGGTTCATTTGAACAAACTCGCTTCAGGTATTGCCCTAGATGAAGTAAGTTGAGATTTATAAAGGGGCCGTTCTAAAAAAATAGTGCAAAATACAAGATGGCCACTCGATCAATCAGCTTCCTTTGAACAGAATTGTATCTCTATGCCCTAAGGATGCTTCCTGACAAATTTGGTTGAAATCAGTCGACCCATTCTTGAGGTCCTTTGAAGAAAATTTTTACAGACCGATGCCGGATGCCCAATATGGCATAAGAATCTGTCCAGGTGAGCTGCTAACGTTTATGATAAATGCTTTCCAGCCCATTTGAGGCCGCTGAACTCATTTCTGACATTTCACATACATAATTTCAAGATCAACAAGACTTCGTTTGAACAAACTAGGCCCGCTATGCCCTAAGGATGCTTCCTGCCAAATATAATTGAAATCGGTCTCGTGGTTCTAAAGTCATTTAAAGAAAAAGTTGACGGATGGACAGACGGCATAAGCTCATGTGGCCTTTCAGGCCAGGTGAGCTAAATATGGCAAATAAATTACACAAATTACACATTTTGATAAAATTTATGAATACAGCATTTGGACAGCATTTATACTGAAATGCAGGAATCCAGTTGTAGCTATGCCCTGCCCATCTTTAGATAAGCTCCACCCTTACTTCGCCTTTGTTTGGAGCGATCAATCCCTGAATATCAATTTCCAGAAAACTGCACAGGTAAGCTGTTGAATATTTGGAAACTAATTTGACTGGGTGCTGTTCAAATTAGTTTCAAACCATTCAACAGTATGTTTATTAAATAGAAGACATACAACTCATACAACGCTTAGTCCATCATCAATTAAGTGTTCGTGATGAACTTAGCTACATCATTTACGACGTAATTGATTATGATGTCATCCGACACATCACTTAGTTAATTATGGTGTCATATGATTGACTGAGAAACTAGATTCCTCAATTAGCTGAAAAAGGTGAATCTTAAACCAAAAATTAGAAATTATAAAGGCTCTACCATCATATATTAGACAAGTTTAAATTCCTTTCTCATTAATGTTAACAAAATACCTCACTGTCTATATTCTGTTTTCTTAAATAAATATCAAATTTATGTAGTAATTCCCAGATGAGATTTCTACAAGCAGTTCAAATGCGAAATAGATGTCAGAAATGAAATGTTAGTTCCTGAGCTATGAGTTAGCCACTTTCTTAGATTTTTTTCTTAGATCCTAGATTTTAAGATTTGCCTTGTATTTTTGGACATGTTTTTTTTTCTTATGACCTTAACCCTTTAACACTCATATCAGGCAAAATCGGTTTCAGCAGTGGTCTTGAGAAATGTCCATTTGAAGACCAAGAGAAGAAAATTTACAACTGGAATGACTGGCTTGATAACCGAGCCAGTCATTCCAATGGTAAATTGAAAAAAATAGTATTCTCTTAGTCTGCATATGGTCATTTTCAGGTTTTAAAAATCTTTTAAAACAAATTCGAGGGTTGGTTTAAAAGGGTTAAAGAAGTAGTTCCAGTATTAGAGAATTAATAGTTCTAGAACAGTGACCACTGGGAGGTGCCCTGGAGGGTTGGCCGGCTCTCAGACACCAATCAGAACAGTAAAACCCCCACAGACCCCACTTGCGGATTGGTCTGTTGTTTTATTAACCACTATAAAACATGCTTACCGTTCAATCACTACTTGCTAAATCAATTTATCTGCATTTAGCTACCAGAATAAGATTTTTATGCTTGCTTACTTTCCTCCCCATGCCTACCCTCATTATTATATACCCGTAACCAGGCTACTGGTTGATAATCCCCTCCTGATATAGACTGACACCAGTCTGTACTCACTCCCTGGTGACGCCTGTCACTATGCACGCCCGCGCATGCGCATCGGAGCCAAATAGGAAATAGATTCACTTTTCTAAATTTAAGTGCCAAATATTACAAAACTATTCTCAAATCATTCCCACAAGGGGTGGCAGAGGCCGGGTCGTAGGGATTGAACGTAAGTATGTTTTATAGTGGTTAATAAAACAACAGACTAACCCGCAAGGGGGGGGGGGGGGGGGGTTGTTATTACACCACAAAAACATCCATTACCGTTCAATCACTACTTGCTAAACCCGTAGATTTGGTTAGTGCCCCAATTAAATCAATGGTGGGTGAAGATTTGAGAATCTATAAACAAGGATAAAAATTAAACAAAATATATCCAAATGTTAATAACATAACATAATAGTGCATCTAAATTAATCACACCGTGATTAACAAACAAGGAAAACTTTAAACTTAAAGAAATAAATAAAAACCAAAGAAAGACTCACCATTTCACGCAGACGCAGTCTTAACAAAAATGACGGGATGTGTTTGGTAAATGGTCTTCGGCTTTTTTAGCAAAAATTGTAATATTTCTAAAAACAGAAGCTGCTGCACTCTGATCCTTTAAATAGAGGTAAAAGTGGACTCAGATTTCCAACCTGTGACCTGCATGACTTCATCAAGAGAAAAACCAGCGAAAAGAGCGGAGGAGGTAGCCATTCCTCTGACATCATGAGCTTTAATGTGAGAAAGATTAATTTGCTCCGGAGAAGCAATATCGTAACAAATTTTGACGGTCTCACAAATCCATCTAGCAATCGTAGCCTTAGAGACTGGTTTGGCTACCTCCTCCGCATACGGAACCCATAAGCGAGACGGATCAGATCTTTTAAAATCGGTTCGTTGTTTATAAACCTTCAATGCCCTAACAGGACACCAGTATTTATCGGAAGGCGAAAATGATGATAAAGATTTTAAAATAATCGGTTTAGCAGGGAAACGGTTAGACTGAGATTACGATAAAATAATCCTTCTGGGATATAAGACTAAACCGTCCTCAGATACGATAAATCTGTCCTTTTCGGCTGAAATAGCATGAATTTCTGAGCGTCTTCTGACAGAGGCAGCAGCAACAAGAAAAACAGCCGTAAGAGTTAAAAGATTAAGATTAATAGAATTCAAAGGCTCAAAATGGCGACCTGCTAATACCTGAAGAACCAGAGCCGGATTCCAGGAAGGCAAAGGATTAGCTACTGGTGGAGGAATATTACCCAATCCTCTGATAAAACCGTCAAGAATCTTTGTGTCCTTAACATCAGCATTTAATAGACAAGGAAGAGAAGATGCTAAAGAAAATCTATAACCCCTAACAGTGTTAGCAGATAACTGTAAAGAATCAGAGATAAGATAAATAATCTAACACCTGGGGAATAGAAACAGAATCAGGCACGAGATCATGAACTGCACACCATTCTCCAAAAATTTTAAGTCGACCCTTGTAAACTCGTCGGGTCGACTCCCTCCTGGCAGAATGAATAATTTCCTGAGATCTAGAAGAAACTTTGACGTCAGGGACTTGATGCTTGAAATCTTCCAAACACACAGGCTGAAGATTTGTGGATTTGGATGAAGACGCCTTCCACTTATTTGAGAAAGAAGATCTGGGGAGACTGGAAGATGTGGGAAATCTACCAGAAGATCTAGAAGATCCACAAACCAAATCCGTTTGGGCCAAAAGTGAGCTATCAGAAGAACTTTGCAAAACTGGTCCCTGACCTTCTTCAAAACCAAAGGAATCTGGATCGTTGGAGGGAACGCATAAGCGAGCATTCCTGTCCAGGACTGAGACAGGGCGTCCACTGCCAGCGCCTGACTATCCGGAAAAGGAGACATGAAAGAGATCTGGGCATTTAGACAAGTCGCAAACAGATCTACATGGGGACGATCCATGAGCTTGAAATCGCTCTGGCAACCGACCTCTTTAACTGCCATTCTGTGTGGGCGAATTTGCTGGGGCGTGACAGCTGGTCCGCAAGAAAATTCAGACTGCCTGGAACATGAGAGGGCACACTAAAAAATCTGATTCTTGTGGTACCACAAGAGGAGGTTCCAAACCTCCATACAAAGGAGAGGATCTCGTTTCCCTCCTGTTTGTTGATGTAAGAGAGTACCATCGAATTGTCCGATAGCTCCAGAATATTGATGTGAGCTGTAGACTCCTCCAGAGACCAAAGGCCTGAAACTGACAGAGTCCCAGACCGCTCCCCAACCCCCCTGAGAAGCGTCTGTAAAAATAATCACCTGAGGGGGGGAGACTTGATAAGCGGGACACCCCTCAGAAGCAAAGAACGGACCTTCCAAAATTTCAGATGAGGGATTAAGTGATCTCTTATAGGAATCTGGAGATAAATGGAGTGGATTGACTGCTTCCAAAGAGACATTAGATACATCTGAAAATTGTCTTCTCATCAGCGCCGCCCAAGGAATAACATTTTCTACGCTGACCATCAAGCCTATTATTCTCAAGAAGAATCTTGCGCTGACTGAGGGAACAGTTGACAGAATGTCCATCGCTACCAAAATAGCCTCTACTCTTGGATCCGATGGAAAGACTAAGCCCTGAGGCAGATCGAAAGCAACACCTAGATGCGTGAAGACTTGAGAGATAACTAGGCTTGACTTCTCTAGATTTAGAAACCAACCTAGTCTGCATACCTCTGAGGTGACCCGTGAAAGAATTGAGGAAGAATTTGCTTTTATTAACCAATCGTCTATATAAACGTGAATATGGATAGAACGACGGTGCAGGATTCCTGCCACGGCTGAAACCAGACGAGTGAACAAAAAGGGGGCTGTGGTCAGGCCGAAGGGCATGGCTCGGAACTGCCATACCCAACCCTTGTAAGCGAACCTCATGAATTTTTGAAAAGATGGATGGATAAGGACATGGAAGTAGGCATCCTTAGATCTATGGACGAAGTCCACATGTCTGGATCTAGAATGGCAATGATCTGGGAGATGGTCTCCATTTTGAACCTTGGGGTTAGGATAAGATTCAAATTCTCTAGATTGATGAGTGGACGCCAACCTCCAGTCTTTTTTGGAACTAAGAAAATGGTTGAGTAGTAGCCCGGGTCTACACTCCAAAAAGGAACCTCTTATATGGCCTTCTTTACGATCATGGAATCCAACTTGGAATTCAGACTTTTAATCGAGGAAAAATCTCTTCACAGGTTTAGAAATAGAAATCTGAACCTGAAGATCTCTAGAGGCCCACAAACGTTCAGACTCAGATCTAATGAGATTAACAGAGGACTGGCCAAAAGGAGGAGCCGAGACAAGACTGCTCTTAAGGTGATCGGAAATATCCGCATCAGAAAGCCTTCTAGATCTTCTCTTAGAGGTAATAAAACTTAGAGATCAGCAGACGGAGTTAAGGGCGCCTCTAGAAATATCTGCCAGAGAACAAAAAATCTCCACCGGGACCTGTTCACCTATCTCTTGAGCTTTGAGAACGGCTTCTGAGAGCAACGCAAGAAAATTGGACGACTTAAGCTGGGATTTGCACACAGATTCCCACTTAACAAGATCAGCGGAAGACTCTACCTTAGAGGAATTTTTAACATGAGAAGAAAGAACCTCCCATGAAGGACCTGAAAGGAGTCTGAACGGGAGCATCATACTTAGAGGTAAGAGAAAATTCCTTACTATTGACATCATTCACATAGAAATCCAACATATCAATGACTAAATTGTCAACTGGAAGGACCTGAGGGGAAAAGGAAGAGGAATCTGAAGAAGAGAGCCAACCCAAAAGAAGGAGGATCTATCAAAAACTTGTCCTTAAGAGGAAGAGAAAGGGTAGATGTAATCCACCTGTAGGCTAAGAACCAGTCATCCTTAGAGGCCCTAGTAGGACAAAATCTCTTCAAATCACTAGCCCTGACCGACTTGGAGATTGTGGAAATAGACGAAGGATTAGGAGAGGAAGAAGGAAGATGAGAAGAGACACCAGAGGCCATAGAATCAACCGTTCTAGTGGAAAGAGGAGAGCAAAGCCTACTGGAAGCTTGAAGAGAAGAAGCCTGTAAGGGATCAGAAAAGGCAGAAGGATCAGAAGGAAAGTGATCATCATCAGGCAACATCCTGACCACAGGAAATTGAAAAATGATTCAGGCCACTAGCAGAAAACCTCGAGAATAGATAAACGAGCGGATATGAAAGAGTAATCAAGGGACGAAATCCTAGCCACTGAAATCAAAGAAAAATCTCAAGACCTGAATCAACGATTTGAAACTCAAGCTCTGGAGACAGAACGATGGAAACAATCAGATCAAGATGATCAAAGGAAGAGGAGGAAGAAGAAGGAGGAAGAGATTGAATACGGGAAAAGCCTGGCGGAGGAGGAATAGAGGATGACTGAAAAAGAGAGGAGGAAGGAGAAACGTGACACGAGGCAAAATCCTTACCCGAAAGAGGAGCAGAGGGGGAGAGACCTAGCTGAGAAATCTTGAACCTGAGAGGACCGAGAATGAGGTCTCTCCCATGACGAACCCACAACCGCATCACGAAAAGAGGGAGCGAATGAACCGGGTGCAGAATCAATATTAACAACTGAAGAGGAAGGACCAAAGTCATGAACTAAATGGTCCCAAGACAACAAAGAGTCAGAAAACTCACCAAGACAAGGAGAGAAGCCAGAATCAACCATGTTCCTATTGACAGCCACCTGACTCCTATCTACCAAAATCGAGTCCGAAGAATTTAAAAGACCAGGCGAAGAGTCTGATAAACCAGGAATTTCTTGACCGGAAATGCCAACTCTAATAAACCTAGATGGAGAAACGGAAAACTGAAGCAAAATTTTAAGCCGAGATAAAATTCTAGTCGGGCCAGACAGACCCTGACTATTGACTATACTGGAAGTATCAACCAAACCGGAAATGGAAACCGGAAGCTTATCCAGGTCTATATGACCCAGAAGTGAACCCTTCAAGCCGGAGGCGGAAGGGTAAAGACCGGAAGCCGAAACGGAAGAGAAAGATTGTCTACTGGAAATCAAAATTTTACTACCCTGATGTCCAGTATGAACGGTAGAACAAAAACCGGAAGTAAACACAAGGACAGGATCCAGAGGACCCGGAAGTCCTGAAAATCCGGAAGTCAAAGCGGAAGCGGAAACCGGAAGTAGACCCAGATCCTGGACACCCGAATCTACTATGCACGATTCAGAGGTGCTAGTTAACGAACTTCCTGTCTGAGAATGACTAATCACCGGTGATCTATGAACATTGCTAACTACAGGAATAACTGAGAACGGGGGCGTCAGCCTGTCACCACTGCTTGAGGGTAATGCCCATCCCCCTCAAGACATGCGTGGGTTTGCCCTGGTGACCTGCTCGGGATCACCTTCGAGTCTCTTCTTCAAGTCTCTAGTTTTCTGTTTAAGAGTGAATCTCCTGTCTAGACGTGAGTGAAGTAGGCACGGACACGAAGAATTTTCCTTTGCCGCACGGATGGCCGATGAAATACGTTCGTCTAATGACTTCGTCAAAACAGCCACAAACGATTCAAGCCTTGCGAAAAGGGTGAACACAGCGTCAGAATTCGACGAAGAGGCCACCCCCCCACCCACCCCCTCCGTTGCTGAAGATTTAGAGAAAGGAGATTTAGCAAAAGACACAGCTTTTGTCTTAGAAGCAACAGGGGGAGGGGTGTGATTAGAGGGCAGCACAGGCTTGGGCAAAATATCTTTGAAAAAGGCCTTAGAAACAGACAAAGACCACCCCTTACCTAACACACACATCATTGTGGGGGTACACGTAGTGTACTTGATGCAGACATGACCGCCAAACTCCGCAGAGTTGAAACGATCAGACTTGGTGGACATATATTTGACTTTATCGACTGACTTAACACTCATAAAAACGAAAACGAAAATTAAAATGACGCATACAGCTTCAAAAACGTGAGTCTGATATAAAACAAAAAACGTCTACTAACGAAAAGGCGGGACCTTTGAAATCAAATCTCCAAAATCCCTAGAGAAGTAACAAAACAGAATTTCCTACTTATGCACTAACGGATATTAGCTAAAAGGCCCCTGGATAATAAGGTGGGAATTAAATGATGAAGATGACTAGGTATATTACATGTTACCCTCGAAAACGAAATACCTCACGAAAACCGGTAACAATTTTAACAGAGTATAAAACGAATAAACAACCACAAAATACCCCATAAACATAACTTAGGGAGGTTAGACTACATATTAGGCATCCTGATTGAAGAACTTCTACCACAGTAAAGCTGCACACAGCGCAAGACTATAAAAAACTTTAACTGGTAATATTTAGCAGTTGTTCTGCTAGCAGAATAATTGAAAAGTGAATCTATTTCCTATTTGAGCTCACCAGGGAGTGAGTACAGACTGGTGCCAGTCTATATCAGGAGGGGATCTCAACCAGTAGCCTGGTTGAGGGTATATAATAATGGGGGTAGGCATGGGGAGTAAGTAAGCAAGCATAAAAATCTTATTCTGGTAGCTAAATGCAGATAAATTGAATTAGCAAGTAGTGATTGAACGGTAACAGATGTTTTTGTAGTGTAATAGGTAGGACCCTTAAACAGAGCCAACACAGTGGCTACCCATAGTTGCCGGTTCTAATACAGTTTCCCGGTAGGCCCCTCAAACAGGTCCAAAACAGCTTCTACCCAGTTGCCATTTCAGAAAAGTTCAAACAGTTTCAAAATGGCCACCTGCAGTTTCAACCAGAAATGTGGTTGCAATGCAACCATTAAGCTCGACTTTACGATTGCAATGAACTATGAAACTTGACGTCAAGCATAAAAAATAAATTTAGAAAGCCGTATCAGCAAGAGGCCTTCTGCAAGGCTTGCTAGAACTTGGCAATGAGGCTGCTAGGATCCGCCACAAAGCCATGTCCTCGAAGAGACTGCCGAACCTGGCCTGCACCTCCCCTCCAATCACCCCATCTATAGAATGCAGCAGGTTGGTCTGAGCTGTCAGGAGACAATAACATAATGCTGGCATGAGTACCGAGGTTTTGTGTGGGACAAAGTACTTCCAGGCATCCGGGTGGTGCTGTCTGATGCTAGTGATGTGCATATTCTGCACCAGCGCTTCAGGCCCCCCTCCCCCCCCCCCCCCCCCCCCGAGTCTGCATCGAATAAGAACGTCAGTCTTCCGACGGCCAATTTTCCATGGTGTTTGATAGGGGAGGCCTGAGTAGTCTCATCTCGGATCACCGTACATAATGCCCAGACCAGTTGTCTCCTCCGTGGAAACACTAGTCCGGGTGGGCGTTGAACTCACACCGTAGTCTGCTGGCCACCGAGTGGTGGTAGCCGTTGAGCTGCGGGTTGAAGTCATTCGCATCAGGTAGGCTTGTGTCCAGGTAATGGGGAATGCACCTCACCTTGTAGTACACATGGAATCTGAGACAGCTGAGCACTGCTTCAGGGGAACCAGAATAGGAGTGCAGCAAACTGGCGCCGACTCCACATCCTGCCATCATGACCCAGACAGCAAAGTTCAGCTGTTGATTCTAGAATGAGAGATTTGGGTCCACCATCCATGTGTAAGCTTTCTTAGCATCCTTGATGGTGACCGTGGGGTTGGTCAGTTGTCATGGATTGATGGAAAAGCTGATGCGAGACCTCCCTCCGTGATGGAGATCGGTGTTAGGTCTGGAACATCATCCAGCAGACCACATAGACGGCAAGTCCAGAGCGTACCCAGGAGGTGCAGCTGGCTCTGGACAATCCCTGTAAGTTTCACCAGTAAGGTCATCTATAGTAGTCATCTTAAAACTGTTGTAGACACTTTGGCATCGTAGCGATCCCTGATGCAGGCCCGCTGCGACATCTCATTTTTTAGCTCCTCCATGTCCACCCGCCCACTAGAGCCTTTGAGGTATTGCTGGCGCACTTTGGGTTTCTCCTTTTGGTACATTGTTTGGAGTTTCAATATATCGTGGTATTCTTCATCACTGATCTATCCAGCCTTGAAATCCTTACTGACCAATTCGTCGATGGCCTCTAGGGTGCTCTGAGCCAGTGTCACATACTTATCATGTTTCTCTAGCTTCCTGGTGATCTGGTGCTGTCCAACTGCCAAACCAGTAGCCAGGACAGAGACGACAATGGTTACCTCACTCAATAGGATAGCAACCATCACACCCAACCCTGTAGTGAGAATGGTGATGACTGCCACACCAGCACTAGCTCTAATCACGCCAGCAGTCGTGGTTGCGCGCCATGAGCCCATTGTAGGCTCTCTTATATTGCCTGCGGATACTAGTCTATCTGCTGTAGTCGCCAGCGATGGACTGAACACCCCTCATCAGTCACCAAGGCGTGATATAGTTCCGGCTGATTTTGCCACTCTGATTTGGCCATGATGTATACATAGAGGGCTTAAACTCGAGCCATCTCTACATTCCCCATAGGATGTGCTGACGAGTCATACTGGGATTCCTCTCGGCTAACCAAGCGAAGCGTGTGAGCTTATTGGTGTGGAGACATACCTCTCTTAGGCAGTAGTCATCCAGCTCCCGTGGTGCTAATAGGTTTCTGAGCCACGACATCTGGAACTTCACCTTATAGTACTCCCACGCTGCACTGCTTTCCTCTGTTTATACTCCTCCTCCTTCTCCATGTCCCAGTACAAGCCTTCTACATCATTCAAGGGCTTCCCACACCCATCATTCGTGAGGTCCCCATTAGGCATGTATGGCTCTCCTGTGCTCCTCTCTAGAAGCCCCTTTCATTTCTTGGCTCATTCCTAGGATTTATAGTCCCGTCGTCTCCCTGCCATACTGGCTTTCTGTTGACACCACCGCTCCCGCTGTAGTCACTCACCCTCATGTCGACAAAGCTCCTCCTGTACCCATACCCATTCCCCAGAGGTGTGTGGTTGAGTTGGCTCTTCCATCTCCTTTTTCCACAGCTCAGGTCAAATATACATGTGTCTGGTATGAAATCAGGTTGACTTGCCCTGTAGGTGGGGCTTAGAATACACCTTCCGTATCCTCTGCGTGTCGTAAGAGGCGACTAAAGGAGGTAAGGGTGAGGTAACTCTGACAGAAACCTCGAGTGCTGAAGACGGAGGTTCCAGGCCGCACTCTAATAAACCATGGATCCACGCACTTAACGCTTATGATCATGTCGATAGTCACTTACAGGACTGGCGGTATGATCAGCGAACGAAAAGAAGAAAAAATCAGGTTGACAGGTCAATGAGCAGCAGCAGCATCGTAAACGCCAAATGGGCAGCCGACCACCCATCTGTGCTTGCGCAGAGGGTAATGGTCGTGCTGTCGACCAGGTGGTTTGTAGTCGTAAGCAGATTGGGACTGATCGCTTTCCACAGGTTCACTCGTGGCAGATATTCTATCACGTTTAGCCCCACCTCCGTTGGTGAGCTGTGATAGACACTGCCTGCCTGAGGATGTAGCATGTCAGCGTGTATATATGTGGTGAAACGTTGACCCAGCATGAAGATAACCCATTCCACACGGTACTGTACCACCATTTCTGATAACATTCTCACCCCCCTCGCAGCAACAGCCGGACAATCATCATAGCTATATGGTCCGTTTAAACCTATAATATAAGATGGAGACAATATTTGCTCACTTCACAGGTCTTGCTGATCTTGTGGATGTGTATGATGTCGATGCTGCCAAGGCTAAGGAAAGCGATGGCAAGTCGTTCGTCCTACAGTATGGAGCAGACGCCAAGACATTCACATTCCATTCCATTAGTGGCGACGGCGTAGAGCTATTAACCAACCTGAAGGATGTCTCAAAGGAGTGTCTGGGTCGAGACATGGATGGTGACACGTCGTGTTTCGCTACGATTTCCCAAAGAAGCGATACATTCTTGAGCCTCTGATCGAGATGTCGGATGCGCCGGTGACAGATGTTGACACCCTGGTTGCTGACCTCAGCTTCCAAGTGATCATGCTCGCTACAGACAATGACCCACCAATGACACATCATGGTATACTGTTGCCCTTGGCAGTGTCTGCAGACCATGTTCGGGAGGAAAGAAGTGTGGTATCGACCTGGCCCTGAAGACAAGTGGGAACCATGATTGCCGCTATATATGTCCCCGGCAGTTATTGGCCGTAAAGTCATCCCACTCTCTATTGTTGTGAAAAAAGGCACAGTCCGCAGGCCTGGGGTCAGTTACATTTAAATGTAACTAGTTAACAGTTACATTGCAGTTACTTTGCATAATGTAACTAAACTTACATTTCAGTTACATTAGTTACTTTGACTGATAATTATTTTTAATGACTATGTGAACATCAATGTCATCATAAAAGGTGTAATGTAGTCAAGCAAATTGAGATATATACATGTAGTAGAAACAAAATACCACTATAATCACTGATATAATATACTGACAGAACTGAATCCATTTCAGATATAAAACATAAAACCTGCTGAAAATTCTTTAATAAATTTGATTGAGTTTTGTTGCTGCCATATGCAATAACAAATTTCAATCAACTTGTTACCAAAATAATAAGAGACTAGTTTAATTCCACAGCCTTCATCGATGTACATATATATTTCTTCCTCTAACCCTTTCAACCCAGACATGCCATATAATAAATGTTAATCTTATTGTAAAAAATAATTGGTTGAATGTTTTGAAACTAATTTGAGTGAAAGCTTTGCTACAATAGGTATCAACATTTTAAGTGAAATTAGTTTAAAAGTGTTCAACAGGTTTCCTTAGAGTATTGACTTTCTATGATAAAATAATCTGCCATCTACCATGGGGCAATATAACAGTTTCCAGTGAAATTAGCTTCCAGATGTCCATCAGCTTTGATGTTTGCTTAATTTCAAATAGGAATTTAAACATTTTGAAAATAATTTATTACTTTCATTAGTTTCAATGGCAAATTGACTCTGATCAGATAATCTGCTGAATACTTTATACTTACCACATTTGTAATTTTACTTTCAAAAGCTGTTGCTTCATATGGCAGCAAGATTTTTTCAGGTCAGATTAGTTACAAAATGTTCAACAGCTTTCCAGTACACTAGTTTAATTCCACAACCTTTATAAATTTTCTGCTATACCAAAATGGTTGATGGCTCGACTTTTATCAATGGCATTGTCCTTTGATCTTTATCACCACACCTATGTGAATTGAATTTAGCTTGAGTATAATTGCTGAGCAATGATGTCCTTAGCTGGCCTAATCAATAGTATATGCTGTTAACACATACATGGCAGATTTTAACTTTCTTTACAATTCAACATTAGGTGTTTTTAATCCTTTTAACCCTATAACACAAAAGATGGACAAAACAGCTTTTGCTGTGGTTTTGAGAAATGTCCATTTTCAGACAAATGTAAGATACTTTAGAAAATTTACCACCGGAATGACTGGCTCAATAACCAAGCCAGTCATTTCAGTGGTAAATTTTCTAAAATAATCTCATGGTCTGCAATTGGACATTTTCTATGAGAAAGCTAGTTTTCTTCAGCAAATTTAATCCTTAAAGGGTAACAGTTAATTCTATAATGATTTAGTAAACAACCTGCTTCTAAGCTACATTGTAGATTAATGTAAAAGCTGTATTAGGATTTTGAATAAAGGTTGTTGCCTGATGTAGCAATAACATTCAGATTATCATTGCTAAAATATCCCATATACAGATATAGAGTGGGTTAACCTTTTAATGGTCAGGATTGGTCAAGAAATTTCTATTTTGTAGGCTACAAGATTTATACTTGAAAATTTACCTCTGGATTATCTTCCCCAATAATCAAGCCAGTCATTCCAATGGCAAATTTCTAAAATAAATAACACTGACGCTTGGAAATAAAGTTGTTGCCCATGGCATCAACATCTTCCAGTAAAATTAGCATCACCATATTCAACAGTTTACCTAAATGATTACATTGAAATTGGGATATTGGAGTGTCACATGTATAATGGTAGCTATGCTGCAAATTAGGAAAATTGTAATAAATTTGTTAAAAGTTTGAAATGTAAATGAAAAGTAACTGAAATTTCAGTTACTTTTGCAATGTAACTGGTTACATTTCAGTTAATGCAACTAAAAAAATTCTTCAGTTACAAGAAAAATGTAACTAAGTTACAGTTACAAGTTACAGTTACCCCAGCCCTGGCGGTCCGGAAGCTTTATAACCTCAGGTCATCTTTCCTGACCTATACAGTACAGGGTGTCACCACACTTGTTGCACTGAGTCATAGGGTTGGGGGTCACTGGAGGAAAGCTCCTGCTCCGTCACCCCTTTGATGGACCAGAAAAAGCCATCAACATTCAGGAGGGCATCCTGCAGATCGATGATGTGTCACACCCCTCGAAGGTGAAGGCCTCAGTGAAGCTGCTTGAGCGTGTCAGGCTCACCAGTCCGCAGACAACCCATATTGTGATAGAACTGCAGCTTCTTGTTGGTGTAAATGTGAAGCACTTAACACCGGCCCCGATGGAATGAACATTGGAATCAAGGCCAGCACGGGGCTCGATCTGACATATTTTCCATACCAGGTTCACTCTCTTTAGTTTAACCCTCCATATATAAACTCAAGATGTTGGTTTTACTACTGCTCTTACCAGTGGTGGTTGCCTCACAGACAGCCATGATATTAGATGCTAAGTGGGCACGCTTCTGAAATGAGCCTAAGTACAATTCCTACCGCGACCATCTGCGAAAAAACCATTTACGATTGCTTTCACCCATGTGACGAGACACTGTCTGTCTGCTATTTCTATGGTGTCGAGAGGGAGGGGCGTGGTTCTCTGTTGTCAAGACAATACCAGGTACTGTGCGTAACTTGTGAGCATGCTGGAGTCTGTAGTGGATCTGATGGGAGGCACTTCAGCATTTTTCCAACAGAGCATTGTCAAGGCACGTGGAATAACATATGAGTAGTTCCATCATGTCGATGTGACAGTGGTCATGACTACGAGTTTATCTGAAATGGGAATAGATCCAGCACCTCTACCTGCTGCATCGCATGTGGCTAACAGTATGTCCAGCCATGTTGGCCCTAGCTCTAGGCTTTCTACAAGGATGGTCAACTCTCTTTGATTGGAAGTGGGAGGGGAGGGCAAGTAGGCGAGCCGGTCCTGACATATGGAGGCGCGGACTGTCAATGACCGCCCGCGGATGTACCGAAGGTGACGGCCTGCCATGGACCTAGAACTATGTAAGAGGAGCGTTAATCTTGTTACACTCTTGGAGGGTATATCTAGTGACATGGTTAGGATTCAAGCTGCTTTACATATCAGATGCCCTAAAATTTTTTTTTATTTATTGGCTTAAATTTAGCAGCATGAGCCCTGTCCCATGATATCAGTTTGCTGGGAGCGGTCACCAAACCCCAACTCCTCCTGAGGGCGAGGTGGAGCTTAGCCATAGCTCCATCACTGGGAATCAGCTACGTGTTGTGCACTCACGCCCTGACCTCTAATGTTCCCGGGGTGAACCCTCCAAGAATTAATAAATGACGTTGCATGGTTTCAGGTTCCCACCTTCAGTGCATCCACGAGTGGCGACTGACAGTCCACCCACCAAACTGAGCGGCTCCATTCCCACTTTTAAAAAGGAGGGGTGGGAGGGTGCGTTTAGGACACCTATTTTCATAACTCACGACAAAGCGGGTCTTTTATAGTTAGGTTTTTGAGAATGTGTTTTTAACCCAGTTTGCAGGCTTGCAGAGTTTGTGTGAAAGGTATGGCCAACTTGGCTAGCCAGACTGACCGCAACCATGTTCCGCTGCCAGCCGGAGTTGGCCTTGCTTCTAAGATGTCTACCAGCTCTGGCTCACTGTGCTGGAAAACTCGACATAGCGTTTGTAAGCCCAGGTATAGCGTGTAAAAATCCGGAAGTGCAGTGCGGAACAAACTTCCGTAATGCACTAACAGCTCACCGTTCTGCCCACATATTCGTCCATAATCTCGTTGGTCATCCAAGCGAAATACTATGACAGAATGAGGTAGTGCTGAGCGATCCTACCATTCTGCATTGGTTTCACCTGCCTGGCTTTGTGGGTGTTCTCTAACTCTTTCTGCAGGATATTGAACATATGAATGCTGATGTGCTCCTGGCCCATATGTGAAATGAGAGTGCACCGATATTGTATGATTGGCCAGCTATCGGTGAATGTGACTCCCGGCTTTCCATCAATCTCTATGTCTACACGGGATATCTCGCCATCAGTTGTCTGGTATGAGACACACTTGTCTGCATGCAGTGTAAGGCTCAGTGGCTCGCTGTTTCTGGTGAACTTGTCCACCTGTATTTGATAATCTTCCCTGGATCGGTGAGTCAATATAGTGGTGTCATTGAGCTGGCCATGGATCACAGCACAGGTTCCAGACAAACTTTCCGTGGAATAGCGTGTCAGCCCACCATGGGCCACAGACTTTGCCGATGATTGCTGCATAGAAGCGGAGCAGGTATCCAACAAAGTTATCCAGGAGTGCTAGGTCGCGGAGTGTCCATTTAACAAGAGGCCCAAGGGCCTGTGGCACTCACCTAGACCATTAGCATTTGAACCGTTTGCATTTAAATAGGCACGATGAATAATTTTCAGAAATTCCAAGATGGACAAGAAAATTGACCAATCAAAATTCTCATTTGTTATCTTGAAGCCTATCATCATAGGGTCGTTCCACCCAAATGTGTTTGATATCGAGCCATAGTAGTCGTAGTGATTTAAAAGCATGTGGACATTTTTTAGAAGGTGCAAGGTGGCTGCGGAAAAAAAAGTCCAATCAAAACACACATTAGAAGTCTTTAAGCCGATCACTATAGGATCATTCCACCCAAGTTTCGTTGAAATCTGGTCATTGATTAGCATTGTAAAGTATTTCTAGAAAATCCAAAATGGCTGGCAGAAAAATTGAGCAATCAAAATTCTGTATATACCTTCTGAAGCCTACCCACCTCAGATCCTTCCAATTGATTTCACAAAACGTTTGGAAAAGCCAAGATGTGTGGCAAAAAAATTGAGCAATCAAAATTCTGTGTACACCTTCTGAAGCCTGTCACCATAGGGGCCCAATCAAAAATCTGAATAGATGTTCTAGCCCCTACCTCCATAGGGTCCTTCTAGCCATATTTGGGTGAAATCTGCGAAGAAGCTAGAGATACGTTTAGACGCTTTACAGTAATATTTTTTTTATAAAATCTATTATTTTCGCCACAAAAATTGGCCAATCCCAAAAATCTAAATAGACTTTCTAGAGCCCACCACTGTATGATCCTTCCAGGAAAATTTTGTTGAAATCCATCAAGAAGCTAAGGACGAGAGGCATTTTGACACTTTCAGGTACATTTTTTTTTTTTTTTACAAAATCTAAGATTTTAACCCCAAAACTGATCAATCAAAAAATTGAATACAAGATCTAGAACCTACCACTATATGATCATTACACAAAAATTTCGTTGAAATCTGTCAAGATGCTGAGGAGATGCATTTTTACACTGCAATTTAAATTCTTTACAAAATCTAAGATTTTCACCCAAAAGAATTGACCAATCAAAAATCTGAATAGAAGATCTAGAACCTACGTCCATAAAATGCTTCAAGCCAAATCTGGCTGAAATCTCTCCAGAAGCTAAGGAGGAGATGCGTTTTGACACTTTCCGGTAGATTTTGTACAAAATCCAATATTTTCAGCCAAAAAATTGAGCAATCAAAAATTTGAATGGATGTTCTAGAGCTTCCCTCGATAGGGTCCTTCTAGGCAAATTTGACAAAAATCTGCCAAGCAGTTTAGGAGATACATTTAAAGCAAAAGTTGATGGACGGACAGACAGACGATCGCCACAACATAAGCTCACTTGGCCATTCTGGCTAGGTGAGCTAATAACACGGTGCGGTATTGAGGGGAAGGCATTTCGAAAGTCAAAAAGGGTGGTGAACACAGAACTGTGCTTATAACGCAGCTCAAGCGGATGCCCGTACATAACTCATTTAAACAGTGATGAAGCCTTTTTGGACCTGGGCGTTCAACAGCCTGTGTTCCCTTATATACCTGACGCTTACTACAGAGGTTATGGCTATTGGTCTATAGGCGGTGGGGTCAAGACAACTACCCTTGTTCTTGAAGATTAATACCACTATGGCTATGGTCCAGGACTCGGGAAACACGATGTGATCAGGCCTAAGCAGAATGTAGTTGTGTGTGTCAATGTGAGGCTGGTGTAACTGGATTGTCTGTAATGTGTTTCTATCTTAACTCATCCAGCCCAGCCGCTGAACCTGGGTTGGAATGTTGGAGGGCATTGTCGAATTCCTCCCTAGATATAGCCTGTGTGAGTGGGTGTTTAGGGTCGTATATAGTGGCCGGGGTGCCTATTACAACTGGGAGTTGTTTTATGTGGTCTTCTGGTGTAAAGAGGGCTGTGAAGTAGGCTTGTGTGGCCTCTCTCAATGTAAAGTCCTGGTTGATCATTCAGACTTTTGGTCTCACATTGTAACCAAGCATCAGGCTAAATAACCTTCTACAAGTAGCTCATATTACTAACTACGTTGTTATTTACTGGGTCGGGTCGACTACATTTTTGGCCAGATTGTTGAACTTGGATCTGAATTCGAGCTGATTGATGCTTTGAAGGGTCCGCGATATTTTGCGTATGACTGTGTAGAATGTGTGCCTAAAATTAGTACACTTGTTTCGATACCTAAGGATGGAGTTCTTCTCATCCCTGAGCCTAAGTGATTGTTTCTGGTTCTGTATTGCCGCCGTCATGCATGCAGTTGGGAAGGTGGAACTGCATGGACTATTCCCCTTTGTTCTTCTTCTATTCGATGCAAAGGGGAACCATCCATGTATATATAACATATATAGAACGTTTTTTGAACAGATTATAACAATTTTTTAAGAAGATATTTTTTAAGATTATTATTGTGGCCCTGGGATGGACAGGTGCTAGTGGCGTGTTCTCATAGCGATTGGGTCTTCACTGGTGCCTTGATTGCAATGGCTGAAGTATGCACAGAACAGGGTATATATAATCTAGTGCTGATAACAGCGGGCTTCTAGACGATTTGAATTAGGAGATCTGATAGATTAGGGCTAAACACACACTGCAATATACACGTCATACAGTCCACACATGCACGCACACACACACACATGCGTAGATTTATAACACTGCCTTTTTTAATGCTGCTGGAAGGTTGAAGAGAGGTGAGTAAAAACAGGACGCCCAGGTTTTTTCAAATGAGTCAGGGATAGTGGAAGATAGGTGTTGGCTATGGTGCAACGGTTCTATGGGTGTATGCTGTTTTGAAACCGTTTGGACTGTGCTGAAACAGTTGTGTTGGGTGGCCAGCTGTTTTGAGAATGGTGGCAGCTATTTGAGACTGCTTAAACTGTTTTGAAGCAGCAGCTATGGGTAGCGGCTGTGTCGGGGCTGTTGAGCTGTTTGTCAGTTGTTGGTTTTTACTTCTTCACGAATAGTAGGGAATTGATTGTTCTGGACCAGCTGCGAAACAGTTCAGCCAGTTTCTAAAACAGCTGCTGTGGGTAGGCAGCTATGAGTAGCGGATGTTTTTGAAACTACAGGTGGCCGTTTTGAAACTGTTTGAACTGTTCTAAAATGGCAACTGTGGGTAGCAGCTGTTTTGGACCTGTTTGAGGGGCCTACCGGGAAACTGTTTTAAAACCGGCAACTATGGGTAGCAGCTGTTTTGGATCTGTTTGAGGGTCCTACCGGGAACTGTTCTAGAACCTCCATTTCTATGGCCCGAATGATGGTTTTCAACTGCCCGGGTCTTTAAAAATGCATAGATGGTGCGTTGGAAAAGGAGTGGTTCCTGGGGATGCCCTAGAGGGGGTGGGGGGGGGGGGAGCTCTAGGAGTCGTATGTTTTACTATTCTGAGTGGAATCTTAGAGCTTCCCTGCCCTCCAAGGCGCCTCCCAGGGGCTACTACTGTTCCATACGAAAGGGATCTTTGCATAATAATTTCGTAACCCATTACCAGTGCTAGGCTTGGCCATGACGTGAATTAAACCATACACTTCCACTAGTAGGGAAAGGGGCATGACCTAATGTTGTAGAGATAGGTTTATGGACCAGACGCTCGTACAGTAAGCTTTATGTTTAGAAGTTATACTTACAGAAATTTGACTACAGGATAATAATTAGAGCCGGTAGACTCTACTCGTACTTCATAGGAACTAGACCGTGCCCAAAATAACCGAGGGTATGTGATGTGGGTCACACAGGCCGCCTTAACTACAATATGACCACCACGAGCCCTAGTATTTAAGTTATTAAAGTCCCAAGCAGTAAATGGCATAGGCGCAGTACCACGACCTGTAAAACAAGAATTCTACGGAATTAAGTTTCGCCGGCTCATTGTCAACTAAGACCAAAGGGCCTGTGGCGCTCACCTGGACTATTGGCATTTAAACCTTTTGCATTTAAATAGACATGATGGATGATTTTCAGAAACTCCATGATGGCCAACATAAAGTTGACCTATCAAGATTCTCACTTAATATGTTGAAGCCTACTGTCTAATTCAACCCAAGTTTTGTTGAAATTGGGCTATTGATTGAAGTACCGTTTTTAAATGGTTCCGGAAAACCTTCAGAAAATCAGACATGGCTGCCAAAACATTGACATACATGTATTAAAATTCCGAATAGATCGAGGCTACCACAATAGGATCCTTCCCGGCAAATTTGGTTGAAATTGACCAAGCGATTAATGAGTAGCATTTTATACAAATTCCCATTTTCCAAAAATCCAAGATGGCTACCATCAAAATTAAGATGTCAAAATTCTGTATACAAGTTCTAAACCGTACTAGATTCTTCCAGTTGTGTTTAGCTGAAATCGGCCAATCGGTTAATGAGTAATCTTTTAACTGATTTCCCAAAATGTTCAGAAAGCCAAGATGGCCGCCAGAAAAATTTACCAATCAAAATACTGTATACAAGTTCTGAAGCCTAGCGCCCCAGGCTCGTTCCAACCAGTCTGGTTTGATATCTCCCAGCAAGTTAATGAGTAGCGTTTTAAAGGATTTTCAGCCATTTTTCAGAAAATTCAGGATTCCCACTGAACAAATTGACCAATAAAAATTCTGTATAAAGCTCTGAAGCATACCACTTTAGAATCCTTCCTGCTGAGTTTGTTTGAACTCGTTCAAGCGGTTATTGAGGAGTACCCTTTGAACTGATTGTCCGCCGGAAAAATTGACCAATCAAAATTCTGTATACAAGTTCTGAAACCTACCAGCCTAGTATCCTTTCCGAAGTCTGGTTAAAATTGCTCAAGCAGTTAATGAGGAAAAGCGTTTTAAATGATTTCCCGCCATTCTTTCGCAAAATTCAAGACGGCCGGCGGAAAAATGGACAAATCAAAATTCTGTCTTTGAGTTCTAAAGCATACTACTCGTGGGTTCTTCCATCTGAGTTTGACTAAAATCGGCCCAGTGGATATCGAGTAGTCTTTAACGTGATTTCCAGAAATTTTCAGAAAATCCAAGATGACCACCAGAACAAGATGGCCGTCATAAAAATGGACCAATCAAAATGCTGTATACAAGTTCTGAAGGACAATACGCTAGGGCTCTTTCAACCCTACCTTTTAAGTGATTTCCTGAAATTTTCAGAAAATCCAAGATGGGCGCAGGAAATATTGACCAATCAGAATTCGGTTTACAATTTCTGAAACATACCAGCGTACTAGCCTCCCAGCGAAGCCAGGTTGAAATTGTCCAAGCAGTTAATGAGTAGCAAGATGCCCACCGAAAAAATTGACCCAAAAAAATTCTGTATACAAAATCTGAAGCCTACCCCATAGCGTCCTTCCAGGCAAATTAGGTTGAAATCCGCCAAGTGGTTAATGAGGACTAGCGTTTTTACGCAAAAGTTGACAGCCGGATGGACACTGGAGGGTTGCCATGCCATAAGCTCGCTTGGCCATTCTGGCCAGGTGAGCTAATAATGATTTGCTAAATGCAAAACCTGTTTTGGAAAAAAAAATGCAAACCAAAGATTGTTGTGGCCATTGGAAACATGATACCTATGTCTCGCATACAACTTTATAGGTGAGACAATAAGCTGATAAGATTTGCTAAATGCAACAAGGGGACTGTATCGCTCACCTGGAATTAGTGGTCATTGGCAAAACTAAACACGAGGTTTAACCTTTATGGTCAAATTTGGTCCAAAAAATTTAAATATTTTCTTATTGAAAGTCCATTTACAGGTCAAGAGAACACAATTTTTGAAAATTTACCACTGTAATGACTGGCTTGGTTATCGAGCCAGTCATTCTAGTGGTAAAGTACTATAGCAGAGGCTGGTTTAGCCGGTATGAACATTAGTGTTAACCAAGATTTATTAAAATTGGCAAAGTGGTTAATAAGAACCGATAGTCTTTTCAATGATGTTCTCAGTGATTGCCAGAAAATCCAAGATGGTCGCCAAACATGCTACATTTCGATTTATCTACAGCATTGGCCAATCAAGTCCCCTCGAACACTTGGTAAAAATTTACAAATCTAGTTTCTGTGAAGAAGATTTAGCTAAGTTATATTAACATTGACCAAGTGGGTTAATAAATAGTCTGACAAGTACCGGTATATGATTTTCTCAGAAATTTTGGGAAAATCCAAGATAGCCGCCAAAAAAGCTAAATTTTAATTTATCAACGGCATTCATGATTTTTGGCGCATCAATTTTCCATGGAGAAACTTTAATGGCACTTAGTCACTAATCATAATCTCTAACATTTCAGCCTGATTTGTTTAGTGGTACTGGCCAAGTCGTTTTCCCAATAACTATGTCATCAAAGATGGCTGCCGAAACATTTGGCAAATTAAGTTTCCTTCAACAAACTTGGCTCAGCTGTTGCCCCAGATGGTATTTCATGAGTTTTGAATCGATCCCCCAAGCGGTTTCGAACATTTTTAAAGACGTTTAAAAAAATCGGCAAAAGTCCAAAACATCCACCAGCCAAATTGGCTGATCGGTGTCCTTTGAACAAACTTGGATCTGTATGCCTTAAGGGTGCTTCCTGCCAAATATAATTGAAATCGGCCCAGTGGTTCTATAGAAGACAATTTAAATTTCCTATTTCTTTAGTATGGGAGTTATTGGCGGGCAAAAGATCGAAGACAGCCGCGAAACAGCTGAAACTTGAAATCAGCATACCCAAAAACCTACAAAAACAATTTCAGCTTCAAACTCAATCAAATACATAGTCCAATGTGGCTGCTAAACATGCTACATTTTGATTGGTCAATGGTGGGCATATTTTCTTCCTTTGAAAAACTTTAATGGCGCTTAGTCCTTAATCATATCGCCAAAATTTTGGTCGGATCCGTTCAGTGGTTCTGGCGGTCCTTTTCGCAAAAACTAGGTCATCCAAGATGCCGCCGAACCATTTGCCCAATCAAGTACCCTATACACATTTTGTTTAGCTCATGGCCTATATGAAATTTCAAGACTTGAATCAATCCCCCAACTGGTTTCGGAGGAGAAAAGCTGGATGGGGAGATCGGTATAACTCAGCTGAGTTGATGGACAGATGATCGCCATGGTATAAGCTCACTTGTCCCTTCCGGCCAGGTGAGCTAACAAGCCATTAGCCTACAATGCTTTCATACACCAAATTCATAAAACTACATCCCAAACAATTTACTATTGGTTCCAATGGATAGGTTTACATTTGACCTATATTATCAAGAATGTCAGACTGACCTAGTTCTTAAACAGACTGCGGTAGATCATGTCTATAGGTACCCATAAACAAAGTTAGAAGAGAACAGGTCTAAAAAATTATAAAACGTGCCATCGAAGTAATATTTTTCCCTATTGGGTCCCACATCGCATAAAATTTGCAAGGGGATAACAAGTACAGCCCTTTAGTGGGCTGTAGTTCTATTAGTCACGTAAAGCATACTTACCATTCAATCACTACTTGGTATAACAACCACCTGGCTTAATGCATCAGGAAAAATTAAGACTTTCTTCCACACCTCTACATATGTGTCTCTCGCACCCGAATGTATGGCTTCTACATTGGGTTAACTCCCTTGCAATAGCAATGCATGGCTTATGCATTGATTTACCTCCCTTCCCCGACTCTTGTGGAGGCAGATCACTCCCCTATGCCTAATTAGTATTTCTGAGTCACTGAGCATGTGCGAGCACTGCTGTCCTCCTTGAATTATAATTGGAGCACATAAACAAAATATTTTGAAGAAAAGGAACTGTTCTCAATTCATTCCCACGAGGGGTGGCTGAGAAGGGATGGAGTGATTAAATGGGTCTGTGGTTGTTCTATCACGCCACAAACAATTTCACCATTCAATCACTACTTGCTATAAGCAGAATCAGAGCTTCCACTAGTGGAAGTCTGGGAGTCCTATGCCCCCAAAGTTCAAGTTTGGACTTCCCAAAAACATACCAAGGAAGTCCTGGACTTCCTCTTTTTCGGCCCTGACATCTCTAAAAATAATGTTTTAAACAAAATTACCTGTATTTGAACCATTTTAGACTTCCACGATTCTTGCTTGGACTCCCAATAGCATTAGCCAGGAAGTCCCGGACTTCGTGTGTTTAGAAATTAGTGGAAGCCCTGAACAGAATTGTCCAGTGTCCTATTCAAACACCATCTGGTGGAAAATTGAGACCATTTCAGAATAAAGACTGAACAAAACAGAAGCAAATAAAACTGAACGTAATAAAATAAGTGCTCTTGACACACGTTGTGATAAACAAGTAAAACTGGAAGTCAAAGTTCAAATTATAAAATAAACAAAATAATCTCACCCATTAGCCATTCAGCCTAGTGTCCTCAATGCTGAGATTGGTGAGAAGTACTGGGATTATTGGTCTCGACTTGTTTTACGAAATTAGTAATATTTCCAAAGGAGGCAGCTGGTCTCTGATAATTTAGATAAGTGTATGAAAGTGGATTCAGATTTCCAATCTGCCACCTGCATTACATCGAATAGAACAAACGAGGTGGCCATTCCACGAACACCATGCACTTTGACGTTAGAAAGGAGAGGCAAACTCATGACACAGTTTGATAGTTTCAGTTATACATCTAGTGACAGATTTCTTAGACGTAGATCTAGCTATCCTGGTTACTTTGTCTGCGTAAGTAACCCAAAGGTGCATAGGATCCATCATTTTAAGTGGTGAAAGTTTTGTAGATTTTAATGACTCTGACAGGACACCAAAGCATATCGGATGGAGAGAAATTTGTTAAACTCTTTAAGAGTAACAGGTTGCCCAAGATTTAAGCCAGATTGTGTCTGATAAAAACTCATCTCGGATATAGAATAAGAGCGTCACCAACTTCTTTAAATCTGTCTCCTTCGGCAGACAGCGCATGTATTTCGCCACATCTCTTGGTACGCAAACATCATTGCCCAGGACTGGAAAAGGGCATC
The DNA here is from genome assembly GCA_034401795.1 of Chaetoderma sp. LZ-2023a. Classification (NCBI taxonomy): domain Eukaryota; kingdom Metazoa; phylum Mollusca; class Caudofoveata; order Chaetodermatida; family Chaetodermatidae; genus Chaetoderma; species Chaetoderma sp. LZ-2023a. The sequence goes on from JAVVLW010000374.1 coordinate 70,212, forward strand.
CACTGCCAGTCCCTGCGCCTCTGGAAAAGGAGACATGAACGAAGAGATCTGGGCATTCAGACTTGTTGCAAAGTGATCTACATGTGGCTGACCAAATAGATGGAAAATTGACTTGACAACACACTCGGTGAGGGGGCACTTGCTCACCCTGGAAAGCTGGTCCGCCGGGAAGTTCATCCTGCCCGGGACATGTGCAGGGCCAAAGCTTCTATGCACAGGATGGAAGACCATATTCTCCCTTGACGATTGACATACGTAACCATGGCCGAGTTGTCTGATCGGACGGAGACCGTTAAACCCTTCAAAAGAATACGCCAGTGAAGAAGGGACTTCAGGATAGCCCTTATCTCTAAAACAGGCCCGACACGGAGCGGGAGTCCCAGACTCCCCATCCCCTACCCCTCTTGGGAAGCATATGGCAAATGATCACACTAGGCGCCAATTTCCTCAATGGAATGACCATGGACAGAAAAATGGCATTGGTCCAAAACTTGCAATGAGGAAGAGCTCTGATGGGAATCATATTGCTCAGAGGATCCGATGATTGTTTCTATAGGGACATTACGTATAGCTGGAACGGTTGCCTCATCAGAGCTGCCCCAGGAACAACGTTCTAGAGACTGACCATCAGGCCGAGAACTCTCACAAAGAACTTTGTCAAGACCTCGGAGCTCATGGACAGCAGGGACTTTGCGCAAGAGATGGCCTCTAGCCTTGCCCCTGAAGGAAAGATCAATCCCAGGTACAAATTGAACTTTAATCCTAGATCAGTGAATACTTGGGATGGAGAAAGACTGGACTTGGGGATGTTGATTATCAATCCTAGATCTATCGGTTAAAAGTAAGACCTGGGGTATGATCCTCTCCAAAATTAGACGAGATTCTGCCTTTAAAAGCCAATCATCTATGTAGACAAATATGAATTGACTCTCGGTGGAGAATTGCTGCCACAGCTGACACTAGACTGGTAAAAAGGCACGGCCCGAAATTGCCACACGTGACCCTGGTATGCAAGCCTCAAACTTAGTTGAGATGGACTGGAATGTGGAAATAGGTATCCTTCAAATCTATGGACGTGGTCCACATCGCACGGACGATGCTCGAGATGATAGAGGAAATGATCTCCATCCTGAATTTCGGAGTCTGAATAAAAGAATGATAACTTCTTCAGATTGAATTCAGACTAGAAAGATTGTGGAATAGTAACCCGGATTTACTCTCCACTGAAAAACCTCCTCTATGGAGGGGGATCTTGCACCCATGCCAAAGAATAACCCTAATCAACATGAAATTTGAAAATCAATTTCGTTTTCATGTGGACTAGTCCTAAACATCATATAGAACACATCTGTGGGTATGTTTTTTTTTAAATCAGATAACCCCTTGTTGGGGCAATTATCATTCTAAAAGGGCTTAACCAAAGCAAAAACCTTAACCTAGACCCCCAATGTTCAAACATGAAAAACGTATGGAAAAATTTCAAAAATCAATATAATTTTGATACAGACTAGTCCGAAGCATCGCATAGAATACATCTGTGAAGCATTTTTAAAAATCAGATGAACCCTTGTTGGTGCAGATGCCATTTTAAAAAAGGTTAACCAGAGCAGACACGAACACGATGCCGACATTCTTCCACCCTCTCCCAAAATCTTTTTTTCACTTTTTGAAAGGCGAGATAAAAATCTAACATGTCTACTACAAGATTATCTACAGGAAGAACTCTAGGCAGAGGTGCAGAAGAATGATCAGGCGCAAGGGCAAAAATGTTTACCATAAGCAGATTCATCCACCGAAACTCATCTTGCAAATCTATATCTAACTGATCCGCTATCCATTTGTGAGCTTCCGACCAATCCTCTGAAGATCTGACAGAAAGAACCTTTCGGAAATCTCTAGTTCAATGAGAACAGGGGTAACAGAAACAGGAGGAGAAGGTAAAGAGCTTGAGTCAGAGATAACAGAGGAAGGCACACCACATCTTAAAAGTTCAGAAGGCAGAGACTATAAAGAGCATGTGAAGAATGATCCTTACGATCTACAAAGTGAAAATAACCATCAGAACACTCAGGATAATAATCTGAAATGTGGGGAACACCTTGTTGACTTAAGTTTCCATGACAACAATTGAATCTACCGTTAAAATTCGACTAAAGGACGCAGTTTTTTGGTCAAAACACATGTACTAGAAAGGGGGGTGCGTACTATAATCGAGAACATTCCTTCCGCACATTTTTGGGTCAAAATTTTTCTTAAAACGTCACAGATTATACCACGGAAATTGAACTAAATGTTACCCTAGCCAATTCGCGCCACCTGACGACTATGTTTAATGTATACTCCAAAAACACCAAGCGGAAGTGAAATTATTAAATTGGGGCGCCTAAATATTGCTTATTCTTTAATACATATCACTTATTACATCAAAATTAATCCAGAATTTGACATAAAATGGCGTCGAGAAAAGATACGTGTATAAATCACGTGATTCGCCTCCAATCGCAAAAGATCTTTATTCTAATTAGAGCGAGTACTCGGATATAAATATTCTGGACTCGGAACTCGGAAATTGCTATATATCATCATTGCGCGATAGGAACTGAATGTTCCCGTACCTGTTTGATAACCAACTCCCGTTAGCGCATAAGATTACACAGCGCCTCCAATCACAAGAGCCAGATAACCAACTCCCGTTAGCGCATAAGATCACACAGCGCCTCCAAACGCAAAAGAGCCATTACAATCTGTTTCTATCACGCGATTTCGATGTTTTCAAGGAGACATTTTATGCCAAAATTAGATTGATTTTGATGTAATAAACAATCTTTATTGAAGATACACGATATTTAGGCGGTCCTATTTAATAATTTCTCTAACATCATGATAATTTTTAGTCATGCATTAAACATGACGCGGAGTGATGGTTATTTTTTATACCAATTTTCGATTTTTTAAAGGTACGTTTTTTCTAAATTTAACAGCGTCTTATACTTGAATACAAGAGTTTTTTGGGCAGATTTTGGTCAAATTTGGGACAGCGTCCTATATTCGAGGGCGGCCTTTAGTCGAGAAATTACGGTAGACAGAATAGAGGATCTAGCTGAAACAACACCTATGCAAAACCTGATCACGAACAACTGAGAATAAAACAATATCTAAGCCAGAATAAACGAAATCATGGATTTCTTTCTTCATGAGAGTTGATACTTACCACCCTGATATGCTATATTTCCCAAATATCGATCTAGCTCCAAAAAGACTCAGAATGCGCAGGGATGTCTCTTCCTATTCCAAATTATTGACTGACAAATTGCAACATAAAACGCCAAAAGGGGGGGGGGGGGGGAGAGAGGCCGGGATCATATCAGGGTGGTAAGTATCAACTCTCTCGTGAAAAAAGAAATCCCTGATTTCATTTATTTCACATCAAGAATATACTTACCACCCTGATACTCTATGATATAGCCAGAATTCATGTGATTTCGGTGGGAGGGAGGGAGCCAAGGTCAGAAGACTGCCTCATTCCTGGAAAAGCAAGTTCTTATGCTTTTGGAGCACAAACATCTGAAATTGGGTATGAAACACAACCAGGAAATGACTTGGACATCGGCTAACACGACCAATGTTGAGAGTAATCACCGTTTAACATGCGCTCCACCCCACCCCTCCCATCTTTTGTATTCTACAATCGACCTAGATATGGTATCTTTTGAAGTTCTGCTGTGAGGGTCAATGTAAGATAGCCATAAAGCACTAGGGTCCATCCACCATTCTTTTGTATGTTGCTTATAACGAGTTAAAGCACGGACAGGACACCATGCCTTTAAATTAGGATCAAACTTAGTCAAAGCAAGCAAAACTATAGGCTGACCAGTATATTTTAAAGACTGGTTCTTGGCCATAAAGTTACCTCTGGATAGAAGCCCGAGGCCTTCCTCTGTAACCACAAAACGGTCTGGCTCCACTGACAAAGCATGAATTTCACTTCTTCGTCTAGCCGAGGCCGCAGCAATCAGAAAAACTGTTTGAAGTGTCAACATTTTCATGGAAATGGAGCTTAGTGGTTCAAAGGGTTTATCCGCTAGCACTTGACGTACTAACGAGAAACTCCAAGATGGAATCACCGGTGGATTCCTAGCTCTTAGATTAGACATGCCTTTGATTAAAGTACTAAGAATACATACTTCATCACTTCCCCTATTAGCCAAGCAAGGGATAACCTGACATTAAAGCTGACTTATAGCCAGCAATAGAATTAAGCTTGAGGCGATAGGCATCATACAGGTGACAGAGGAAATCGGCTACTACGTGAATAGATGCATCCATTGGATTAATACATCTTTCTGAGCACCATTCAGCAAATCTGTTGATTTTATAATTATATGTTCTGGAGGTTGACCCCCTTCTGACTCTTGCCATAAACATGGCTGCTTGCTCAGAAAAGCCCTTCTTAATTGCGGATTCCCTGACAACATCCATGCAGTTAATTGGAACATTGATGGGTTGTTGTTCAAGGCTAAGTTGTCCTGGAACATTATGTCATTCATCAGAGGCAGAGGGACAGGATTGCAGACCAGAAGGTCCAGCAGATCCGTATACCATGATTGGTTTGGCCAATTTGGGATGATCAGAAGCACTTGGCATTCCTGCTGCCTGCTTTTCTGGAGAATTTTTGGAATCAGGATTGCTGGCGGGAATGCGTATGCATACATTCCCTCCCAGCTGATAGTTAACGCATCTATTGCAATAGGGCTCAGATCTAGAATCGGAGAAACATACGTCGTCATCTTCACATTCTTGTTCATTGCGAATAAATCTATGTTGGGCTTGCCCCAGTGGTTGAGCAGACGGGCTGCCACACATTGATTTATTTGCCATTCTGTGGGAAGAATGCTCATTCTTCGGCTCAATGAGTCCGCTAATAGATTTAGCCTTCCCGGAATATGAGCTGCTTTCAGGGAAATCCCATGATCTAGGCACCAGCAAAGCAGTTTCCATGTCATCATAGAGACTGGGTGATTCGTTCCGCCCTGGCTGTTTTTATAAGTCACTACTGTTGTGCTGTCTGATCGAACAGGAACAATCTTGCCGTTGACCTTCTCTAAGATGTGTTCCATGGCTAAGACTACTGCTCACATTTCTAGCAGATTGATATGTTCTTGCGACTGATCCAGATTCCAAAGCCCTGATACAGTCTTCTCCCAGGGAAGTTCCCCATCCTTCCATAGACGCATTCGTGTACACCGTTAATTGGGGGGGGGGGGGGAGGGGGGGGAGGGAGACATCACCCCGCTAGATTTTCTCTTTTCATCCACCAGTGTTCCAACACTGACACCCTTGAGCCCAGAGAACCCATACTCTGGGTCCACTGTGTCATGAGAAATAACTGAATCGGCCACCTGCATAAGGCCGCCTGTGGAATAACTGGCTCCAGAGAAACCATTAAACCCAACATTCTCAAGTAGACCTGTGCCAGGACATAATGACTGTTACGCACTGACTGCATGAGTACTTCCACTCTCTCTTGAGATGGGTAAACATAACCTATCTCTAGATCGAAGAACATACCCAGGTAAACAAACTTCTGGAATGGAGTCAGCTCTGATTTTTTAAAGTTCATTATCGCGCCTAGATCTGTCAAAGCTTTTAAAACTATGTCCAAATTTGCTTATAGAGTTTCTTGATTTGTGTTTTTAACAGCCAGTCATCTATGTACGTGTGGACTGCTATGTATCTCCTGCAGAGGTATGCTGTCATAGCTAGGACCACTCGAGTGAGGACCCGAGGGAGGAGCTGTCGAAATACCCAATGGGAAACTCTTAATTCCCATTGGCTGCCCTGAAAGGCGAATCACAGGAACCGACAAAAGCTCTTCGCAATTGGAATGTGAAAATAAGCATCCTTTAGATCTACCGATGCTGTCCACATTCCTCTCCCCAATCCTGCTAACAGCGTCCTTACAGTTTCCATCTTGAAACTTGGTGTGATAAACCTGTTGAGAGGTTTGAGGTTTGAGGTTGGGAATTGGTCTCTATCCTCCAGTGTTTTTTGTCACCAGGAACACGGTTAAATAGTAACCCGGCAAATGTTGTGTGGGTTGAATCGCTCATTTTTGTATGAGGGATTGAATTTCTTCCTCTATACACAACTGTTGATCTGGATGTCTTGGATTTTGACTCCAGATCAGAACCAGAGACAGGCGCGATGGCTGACTTGCTATCCATTCGGGATGGTAACCGACTGAAAGCCATCGCAAGACTAAGCGGTCTTGAGTAACCCGCTCCCACTCTTGCATGTGGAAACCTGGACCTGACATCAGCATCCGAAGAAGCCAATTGTACAGGTTCTGCGAGAGGCACAAATTGTCCAGGGCAAATGTGAGGCTCGCCAGTAAACTCAGACTAGAAAAATAATCTGAAAATATAACATCAGGGGTATCTAAATGTTACAAGCAGTCATCCATGCCAGGCTTTATCTATGACGTCTACCTGTCACAAAAAGCCTGGATGACATTGTTTATTGTAATTTTTTACCGTGTGGTGACCTATTTTGTGAATGACGGTGTCCGACCATTATCGCGTTACTGTGATATACACATAATCGAGTATAAATCAACTAATCATTAAGCTAGAGAGCTGAATTTGGTGTCAACATGTTCGGAATCATGCGCCCTATGGACTTGTTAAATATATAGAACGATGCTGTAGTTGTGCTTGATGGAATAGTACAAAGCCTGTAAAAATACATCTAAATTCCGTTTTGGTTTTATAAATGCAAAGGTACACAATTCTCAAAAGCTTCTTCCAGTCATACGCCATTCTGACTGCTGTATCAAAACAATCCCAGTTCAATTCTAAAAAGATCAATACCAGATAGTCTGGGAAACAATGCAATAACATGCATTTAGAAACTTAAAACGGATGCTACCCATCATATTTTTCACGACCAGCTTGTGCAAAATTGTAGTTATGTTGGACAATGTCTTTCATATATAACTGACTGTACTGATCAGTTTTGCTCTATTTTCAGATGATATCGTATCACAACTACAATGACGGATACAGCAGCGCACATACAGTCGAGGAAGATGAGCAGTGATATGACTACTGACTGGAACCTGTGCCTTCTATGCCAAAGAAAGTCATCTAAACATCTCACTAGAACACTTCGCAGCAATGGCCTGGAAAGAATACAACATGCATTAGCAGAGCGTAGGCGGTATCACAATTATGATAGATGGGACATTATTGAGACGCGAAGGTGTGAATCTTAGTGATGTTATTCAGGCAAATGAAATGGTGTATCACAAAGACTGTTATATAATATTCACAAGTTCCATACATTTGAGTCGACTAGCCAAAAGGTTCGAAGATAAGCAATCACATTCTGTGAACGTGGAAGTCTCAACAAGTATAGAGACTCAGACGCTGCCATCACTGAGAAGTAGTTTAGAAACACTAGATACTAATTTGTGCATTTTCTCTCAGAAAGTATCTTTCCATTAGTCATTAATGCGGCAAAACAGGACTATGCTATGAGGTGCAGGTTAGCTGGAGTGACTGATATGGTAGCTGCCGATGGCAGATATCATCTCAAGTGTTACATCCAGTTCATGAGAACAGTAGATTGTGAGGAAAAGACTTGCATAAACTCTGATCCTAGAGATATATTGAGGGTTATGAAATAACCCAAGTTTATGTTGGAGAAATACAGTTTAACCTGTCTAGAGCGACTGCCCAGGAACAGCCAGGTGGTCCTCTTAGACAGGTTTGAGTTTACATACAGAGTTCAATATATCAGTCCGTGATATATATAATATATATATATATATATATATATATATATATATATATATATATATATATATATACTGGACAAAAAAAGTTAGGGATCACGAAGTTTTTTCAGTATTGTTAGAAGCATTCGATATAACAGACATATACAGATTCGAAATGATAACTAACAGCCTCTGCTGAATCCATATTTAATGACAGTTTTGAAATTGATTTGTCAGCAATGCATCACATAGGTGTTAATGAAAGGCATCCATGAAACAATGAGAATTCATGATTGCAAGTCAACAAGCGTATAAACGTGTGTCACTCCAAATCAGTCCATATGCACTTTAGTAACGAGTGTGACCTCCACGTGCAGCCACGACTGCTTGACAACGCCGCTGCATGCTGTTGATGAGGCGCACGATGTTCTGTTCTGGAAGGTTGTCCCATTCCTGCCTGAGAGCAGTTTCCAGGTCATCCAGAGTCATTGGGGGCACCTGGCGTTGTGAAATTTGTTGTTGAAGCTGGTCCCACACATGCTCAATGGGGTTCAAGTCAGGTGATACTGCTGGCCACTCCATTCTCTCTATGGTCTCCCTCTCAAGGGACTGTGTGATAACTCGAGCACGGTGAGGCCGAGCGTTGTCATCCATGAGAACAAAGTCAGGACCCACAGCTCCAGCAAACAATCTCACAACTGGATGAAGGATTTCATCCCTATACCGGATGGCGTTCAGAGCTCCATTCCTGATAGCAACCAGTTCAGTGCGACCAGTCAAAGAAATCCCACCCCAAACCATCACTGATCCCCCTCCGAAACGGTCATGTTCAGCGACCATACACTGCATACCGTTGTCTGGGTTCTCTCCACACATGTCTGCGACCATCATGGAAATCTAAACAGAATCTGGATTCATCAATGAACAAAACTGGCTGCCAGTGACGTCTTTGCCATCTAATGTGATTACGAGCCCATTCCAGGCGAGCTTGTCGATGACGTAGGAGTAGCCTTGGTCTCACAGCTGGCCTGCGAGCTCTAAGATTGGCTCCGTGAAGTCGGTTCCTCAAAGTCTGGGGTGTTATCTGAACATCTGTAGCAGCATTGAACTGTCTGTTGAGAGAACGTGCACTATCAAAACGATGTCTCCTGGCTAAGGTGACGATATATCGGTCTTGGCGGCGTGTTGTGGTACGTGGTCTTCCACTTCTATGCCTCTCATTGACAGTTCCAGTTGCTTGAAACCGTGTCCACAACCTGGATATCACACTTTGCGAAACACCAAGTGCAACAGCCACCTGTCTCTGTGTTTGGGCAGTTTGGATCATTCCAACTGCTTGATTTGCCTCACAAGCTCGTAAATGTCTTCTTTGCGGCATTTTGTAATAGTGGTCCACCGTGGTCAATGTACACGTTAACCAAGACCTCAATCAGACTCAATCAGATGTCTTCATAAAAAAATCAGTCACACCTGTGATCTCTGAAAACACTCAATTTTAGCCACCCTTCACATGTGCTGCACGCTTGCACATGAAAAGTGAAATTGACAACACACGACAACGTGCATGTCTCAATGACCAATAAAAGAAGTAAACAAAAGCTGTTTTCACTTGATCTGAGCCGTTTACCAGAATATACTCAAAATATAATCCATGATCCCTAACTTTCTTTGACCAGTATATATATATATATATATATATATATATATATATATATATATATATATATATATATATATATATATATATATATATATATATAAACTAAGAGGTCCTTGTCTGTTAGGGGTGACTTGACACAGAGTTTTATCTGTAGAGAAGGCCAGATACGAGCTCGCCTGATATTGGACTCTTTAGTAATGTGCAATAGAATTCATGCACGCTTTTGCACAGTTGTGATAGAAACGATGCGGCTAATTAAAATACAGTATGCCTATCTAGTTTGTAAATTCATATTTATTGATAATCACGCTTATATTTATTAAAAATTATCGGAAATGTAGCGCAGAGTTGACAATTTGCGTCCAATACTTCATTAGTGTCGGTAGTTTCCGGGAAACTTGCGGGATTGTGGCTAAAAACGATGTGTTTGTTCCCGTTTCTTTGTTTAAAAAAACCCAAAAAACTGACATGATGGCGGAACGCCGACCTCGGTCAAGGAATAGACAAGTTCCATACGATGCCACGAATCCTGCCAATTGGACTGCGATTAAGCTGCGTGACGAGCTCAGTAAGATGGGATTTAAGGTTCCACAAACCATGTCGAAAGCTGTACTAAAGGGACTTTATTTAGAGAATAAACAACCAAATCAAATGCTCACTTCCAGCGGTGATAAAGACTCTCCATCAGATCAAGCTGTCGTGAGTAACAATGTAGAATGTTTTAATCAGTCGGTAGCAGAAGTGAGTTCTGGTATGCAAGCTCAACCAGTAGTAGTAGTAATGATATCCGGAAGTACAGATACATCAGAGCAGAATATGTCCAGCATGATGGCTGCTATGCAGTCGATGCAACAGATCGATGCAACAGACTGTTTTAGGTCTACAACAGTCAATGATCTCTCTAATAGAGAGAAACTCAACTATAGAGCAAAAATCTGATGCAGCAGGGAACACACTCTCGTCAGCCTATGCCAGCATGGAGTCCAGTGGTTCCGCTTCTCAGTCGGACGCAGTGCTACCACAAAGTAATGCCATTAATGTTGGAGGGTATCATTTACCAAGATCTGAATATGGTATACCCTCCGAGTGCATACCACACTTGGATATTATATCAGAGTCCATGAAAAAACATCTATGGGAGGGGAAGGACGTTAATCTTGCTTCTCTATTAATCCCACAATTCAAAGTGGAAAATGAGCAAAAGGTGGACCCGAGGTTAAACAAAACATGGAGCCAGTCATGTTCATCAGTGAGTTTATTACCGCATTCGGTAAACTTAGACGTGTGAAGTGTCGCAGGTTTCCGGCAAGGCAAAATGAAGTCGATTGTTATGAGGCAACAATTGTAGATATTCATGACCGTTCTGGGGCTCGTTTCTACGATTACCACTGTCGATTCTCAGCAAGGGCCGCTGCTGCCCTTAGAGATCACAACATGGAGGTGGATTGGGCTGTGATGGACAATGCTCTGCTTACTATGGTGGTGGGTAACTGTAGAGTAAACACTTGTATACTATGCAATTCAACCTCGCATGGCTCGGCTTTTTGTCCACTGCGATTACGTCGGGCTCAATCAACATATGCACAAAACATTCCGACGCGCCCCAACTTGACATATGTCCGTCCAAATCCTAGTTTTGGAGCTCGATATGGCTGTCCTAAGACCATGATAGATTGTAAAGAGGTTTGTAATAACTTCAATTCTGGGAAATGTTAGCGACGGGGATCATGTTTTTATTCACATGTATGTGCTTTGTGTAAGTCTGTGAGTCATGGAGCTAAAGCCTGTTTTTCTAACAAATCAAAAGCAAATCAAACTAAGCCATGACAGTACGTGGCAACCAATGACAATCAAGGAGATAGAGCATCAACACCTATTAATATAGATAATTTAGAGTCTGAACTTCAAAATCATCCTGACTGAGAATATGTTCAGAGACTGTGCAATGGTTTGAGGAATGGTTTTGATACTTTGATATTAGACGACATTACTTTTAATAAAGAATGTTAAAATTTACAGACTGCAATAGCACAACCAGATATTGTCGATGATTTAATTAAGAATGAAGTACAAAACAGTTTCCTTACAGCTCCATTGCATTGTATGCCTTTTAATATATATATATATATATATATATATATATATAGGATAAGTCCTATAGGGATAGCAACGGGTAAATATTCATGGAAGCATAGATTGATAGTGGACTTATCAGCTCCACACGAGGACACTGTCAATCCGTCAATCAATAGTTTAATAAGCAAAGAAACCTGTTCACTGTCATATGTCACAATTGATAATGCCATTCAAATAATACAAAAATTGGGCGAATGTACATCAATGTGTAAAACGGATATTTCAGATGCGTTTAAAATTGTACCAATTTTGCCATCACAATGGAATTTGTTTGGTATTAAGTGGCGCCAGTCCTATTATTACTATAGAAGGTTTGCCCTGTAGGTGGGGCTTAGAATACACCTTCCGTATCCTCTGCATGTTGTAAGAGGCGACTAAAGGAGGTAAGGGTGAGGTAACCCTGACAGAAACCTTGAGTGCTGAAGACGGAGGTCCCAGGCTGCACGGCGCACTCTAATAAACCATGGATCCACACACTTAACGCTTATGATCATGTTGATAGTCACTTACAGGACTGGTGGTATGATCAGCGAACAAAAAGAAGAAGAAGAAGACTATAGAAGGTTAGTGTTTGGGTGTAGATCCAGTCCAAAATTTTTTTACACAGTATCGCAAGCCATATGTTGGATAGCAAAGAATAATTATGGTATTCAACATATGCTGCACCTGTTAGATGATTTTATAACTTTTGAACACCCTGACAATTGTGGTGAGAGGAATAATTGGCTTTGCTGCACCTAATATTTAATAGGCTAAATGTTCCAATGGCTGCACATAAAACTTGTGGCCCAAATATGGTCATGGAATATTTGGGCATTATTTTGGATTCAGTGAAGATGGGAGCAAGATTGCCTTTGGATAAAGTTCAAAGAATTGTTGGATATTTAAAGACCATGGAATCTAAGCAATAATGCACAAAACGCGAATTGCTTCAACTCCTCGGCCATTTGAATTTTGCCAGCCGTGTCGTCGTTCCAGGAAGGAGTTTTGTTTCCCATCTTACTGCTCTCTCTCTCCACAACTGTCAAATCCTTACACTATCATGTTCGTATGAACAATCAGTGTCGCGAAGATATTAGGATGTGGTTATTCTTCTTATCAAATTGGAATGGTATTTCAGTCTTCTACAATTCAAATGTTACATCTAATGACGATATGAAACTTTATACTGATGCTTCTGGATCGATAGGTTTTGGAGGGTACTTCCTAGGTCGATGGTTTGCCGAAACTTGGCCGGCTTCGCTGAAGAATAGCATAGTTAAAGATGATGATGTGTCCATCGCTTTTCGGGAACTCTACCCAATTGTGGTAGCTTCAATTTTATGGGGCCATTTGTGGAAGAGAGAGCGAATAGTATTTTTGTGTGACAATACTGAAAAAGTTGCTATTCTTCATAAAGGCCGGTCCAAGGCAGCACATATTATGCTGTTGATACGTAGACTCACCTTAATTGCTGCTATGCAGAATTTTACAGTTAATGCTAGACATATTGAAGGGTGAAAGAACGTAATAGCTCACTCTCTTTCTCGTTTGCAGATATCTTGGTTTTTCCAGCTTGCTCCAGAGGCTCAACAGTGTCCATGCCTGGTTCCTCCTCCAGATCAAGTGATGTGGACCTCCAGCCCATTATAGACAGGTTGTGGAAAGCGGCTATAACCCCTAAGACCAGAAGTGTGTACCAAACAGGTTTTAAAGCTTACATCAAGTTCTTATTGTTGTCAGGGGTTATAGCTTATCTTTCCATGCCAGACTTGCCAGTTAATGAAGAACTATTAATTCAATTTGTCGCTCACTGTGTCAGCAACCGCAACATCACTCATTCCACTATCAAATTGTACTTGTGCGGTATACGCTTTGTGTCTACAGAGTAATGTGAGTTATCCTGTTCCCCAGCAACTACAATGCTTGTCAACCATCCTAAATGGGGTTAAACGAAGTCAAAATAAGCAATTAGACCAAGATATCCAGTAGCATATGAAATCATGAAGAAAATCTGCCTATGCTTACGCAGTGTTTTTTTGGAAATTTCCTGGATTTATTATTAGAAACGGTATGCAGTCGCCTTTTTGGTTTCTTAAGGTGTGGCTAATTCACCGTTAATAACAAATTTGATCAGTCAGTCAACCTCTGCATCCAAGATATGGTAATTTCAACAGATTGTGTTTTGTTGACACTCAAAAGTTCCAAAACAGACCCGTTTAGAGATTGTGTGACTATAAAGCTATTTGTGACAAATGACATAATCTGCCCATACAATATTTGCTGCAAATACTTACAAATCCGGCAGCAAATGAAACTGGCTCCTGTAGATCCTTTGTTCGTCAATAGCACTGGGGAAGCATTGTCACTTGCAGAATTCATTGTAATGTTCAGACAACTACTGGATAGTGTGGGGGTAGATTCTAACTTGTATAGCGGCCATTCGTTTCGCATTGGTGTAGCCTCCGCACATGTTCCAGACCACTTAATTAAGGTATTAGGTAGATGGAATACAGGAGGCCCAAATGTCTCAAATTACACCTGATTTGGCGTAGAAAACACAATGTCACAGTTTAAGCCTGGTTTATTAGTGATATCTTGATTTTCATGCGGACATGAACATGGATATGTATATATTATTACATGGACCAACTTACCCATCACAATTTTACCCGAATACCTTTCTTAACCAGTGCATAGATTTTTTCTTCTGATCAAATTATTTTCAAATATTCAACAGCATATTTTTGTGGTCATAGTGTACATTCAGGGGTCGATGTTCACTCTTCCACTCGTTTTTAAGACCAAAATTGCTATGGATGACCTCAATTTTAGGTGAAGTCATCCATGGATGAATTCAAATCCTGCAAATTTTCATTGCTTATTATGAATGGATGACCTCATTAATTGCCATGCGTGACTTGTTGTACATTAGGTCTATCTAACTAATAGATATATTAATTCCGGGATTTTATAAGCCAACTGAGTTATCTCTCGGGTAAATTATTGGTGAAGGGATAGGCCGGTCCCGGCATTATGTGCCTTCATGTTATCCTATTACAGTACTGTTGTAGTGATGTATATTTTGCACATGAATGATTTTTGGTCTGTGTCTGACAAATTGTGTTGTATGTAAGGTTTATTGTATCATAGAATACTGTTTAAGCATCTAGATTGATTAGATCAGATTTTCCTTGAAGGCGGACTCGCACACAATGCCTTGTTTGAATGTCATTAATTTATGGTACGGTACATATAGAATTCATACACAAGTAGGGAAGGTCGAGAAGCAGGGATTTATATGAAGTACATTCAAGTCATTTCCAGGCCATGAATCTATAAATATGCATTTTCTGTTGGAACTGAAGTATAGAGAAATTAATAATCACCGTGTTGGATGTGTCAGATTATTTCCGCAGGTGTAAGAAATTTGTTTGTACTTTAAGCCATATTCAGGTCCTGACAAATGTACCTTATGAACAAGGTTTTCTATCAAACATTTGCAAGGCAGATTAGATGCTACATGGCTTATTAAGGGAGTTTATGGATATCATGTATTGTACTTATTTATGGTCAGAATATACAATCAGCCTTTACATGGTACGCAATATGTCGTTAGTATAAACCAGCAGGTATTTTTTCTGCTTAGATGTCAGTTTCATTATCGATTGACGAGGTCATCAATCATGTACATAGTTTTTCGTTTGGCGATCAGCCAGTATTTTAACCGGTTGTAATCATATTGACCGTGGTTAAGTGGAACATTAACCGTGTCTGGAATGTGGTCTTATACAATTCAATTTGTCTCCAGCCTAAAATAATGACAGTTTCCAATCTAGTTAATTGGCAAAAGGGGAGCTCTGTCCCTGCTTAATCTGGGTATATACGGTAATTAACTTGTATTTATATATATATATATATATATATATATATATATATATATATATCTTTAGTACCAATGTCATATCTTAAAAAGTTAAGCCACGGTATGCAAACTGACATATAATCATATTCTATTACAACTATTATACATTAGCATTGCAAGGTTAACCGCTTTGTACACATGTTTACTTAGCGCTCAGGCATTAGAATCTTGATGTAGACAGTTGAACAACAGTTCACTCTTAGGTTTGTTTGCCAAACTTACTCATGCTTTTTCATTACGACTGTATAGTGTATACATTCCCATAGTTACGTTGAACTCATAAGTTATGCTCATATTTTTAAGTCGGGTCTATTTATTTTTATTTTTTTTACCATTCTTGTATACTGCCACAGCGATGTTGAATCACCGTACACTCATATTTTTCATATGCCAAACTTAATCATATGCCGTTTGTTTATGCTCATATTTTATTGACACTAGTGTACAGTACCACATCGTAATATACTGTATCCACATATTTTTTTGGAACTATTGTACACATACCACTATAGCGTATTATACCGTAAGCACATATTTTATGACAACTATTATACATTACCACATCGTAATGTACCATATAAGCATATTTTATTGGAACTATTTTACATTACCACATCGTAATGTACCTTATACGCATATTTATTGGAACTATTGTACATTACCACATGGTAATGTACCTTATACGCATATTGTATTGGACCTACTACATATTGCCACATCGTATTATACCTGATGCACATATTTTATTGGGACTTTTGTACATTACCACATCGTAATATACCTTATACACATTTTATAGGATATATTGTACATTACCATCGTAATGTACATTGTAAGCATAGTTTATTAAAACTATTATACATTACCACATCGTAATGTACCTTATGCTCGTATGTTGAACAGCCTTATACCTTTATGTTAAACCACCTTATACGCTTATTGGTTGGAGCAGGTATACATTATCACGTCATGACAATGAACCAACTACCTTACGTTTAACATTACCACCTCTTGAGGTTGAACCATCTTATGCTCAGTAGTAACATATAGTGATGTTGAACCACCGTATACTCATATTTCATTACGTTGGTACATTACCACCATGATGTTGAACCACCTTACACTCATCATTGCCAATGTTAGACATTACCATCGTAATGCTGAACCACCTTATACTCATGTCATTGATGATAGACATTACCATCATGATGTTGAACCACATTATACTCATAGGTCATTGACGATAGACATTACCATCGTAATGTTGAACCAATCTTATACTCATATGTCATTGACGATAGACATTACCATCGTAATGTTGAACCACCTTATACTCATATGTTATTGATGATAGACATTACCATCGTAATGATGAACTAACTTATACTCATATGTCATTGCAAATGTAACCGCCTTATACTCATTGCAAGTGTTAGACATTATCATCAAAATGTTGAACCTCATACTTGTATGTCATTGCAAATGTTAGCCATCACCATCATAATGTTGAACCTCCTTATACTTGTGTCATTGCAAATGTTAGACATTACCATCGTGATGTTGAACCGCCTTATACTCGTATGTCACTGCAAATGTTAGACATCACTATTGTAATGTTGAACCTCCTTATACTCGTATGTCACTGCAAATGTTAGACATTACTATCGTAATTTTGAACCACCTTATACTCATACATCACTGCAAATGTTAGACATTACCATCGTAATGTTGAACCTCCTTATACTCATATGTCACTGCAAATGTTATACACTACCGTCGTAATGTTGAACCGCCTTACACTCAAATGTCAGGTCGATTGTTATTATCACCCTGATGTCGAATTGCCTTATACTCATATATCATTGCAAATGTTAGACAACACCATCGTGATATTTAATCGCCTTATCCTCATATATCATTGCGAATGTTAGCCATTACCTTCGTAATGTTGAATAGTCTGATACTCATTTGTCATTGCAAATGTTAGGCATTACCATCATATGTAGGACAACCTTATACTTGTCATTACAAAATGTACCATCGTAAAGCTGAACCACTCAAACTCATATGTCGATACAAGTGTTAGACATTACCGTCTTATGTTGAATCATTTTATATTCATATTGCCATTGCAACTTTAGACAGTACCACGATGATGTTGGACCACCTTATACTTAAGTTTTTATTGCCATTATCTGATACTACCTTTATGCTGCGCAACGATCTTGATGTTGAACTAACGTAAACCAATAGTTAAATCAATCACCCTATCAGATACCAAATTTTAATATTGCTTTCATACAGTACCATTGCGATGTTGAGCCTATCTATATTTCATACTAAACTTACTTATACCCATATCAACCACCACTGTCATCATTGTGTTAAATGATTTTTCATGGGTTGGAATAGATTGGTATCTGACTATCTTGTACAAGCCATATTTTATGTAGAACCAACTCACTTTGGGGCACGCAGCTATTTAAAAATACTGAGGGAACTCGAACATTGTTTAAAAATCTGAGCTATGGGCATTATTTAATACATAAATCGAGCTTTTCAACTTAAGTATTAAATTACCCAAAGTTCATGCAGCTCTTTTTTCTGTACATAAGATAATTTTAATGTACGCTTCCCATGTGCTATCTAGTTATCAAGCTCTATACTTACCATGTAGCTTCAAATGTCTTAAGCTTTGTGTCATCAGATGGGAAGCAAATCAAATCATTATAGCTGAGTTTGTCCATACCCCAAAGTTGTGTGTATAATAAATAGTTTAATCATTGAAGAGATTTTCTTGTTGTCATTTGCCCAACATAAATTGAGGGTTATGAAAATAACCCAAGTTTATGTTGGAGAAATACAGTTTAACCTGTCTAGAGCAACCACCCAGGAACAGCCAGGTGGTCCTCTTAGACAGGTTTGAGTTTACATACAGAGTTCAATATATCAGTCCGTGATATAGATATAAAGTAAGAGGTCCTTGTCTGTTAGGGGTGACTTGACACAGTTTTATCTGTAGAGAAGGCCAGATACGAGCTCGCCTGATATTGCACTCTTTAGTAATGCGCAATAGAATTCATGCACGCTTTTGCACAGTTGTGATAGAAGCGATGCGGCTAATTAAAATATAGTATGCCAGACTTTTTCCTTGACACGCGAGTTAAAAATCTAGTTTGTAAATTCATATTTATTGATAGTCACACTTATCCACCTCCATCCCCGCCACACTCCTGTGACAAGTCACCCGGTATATATGGAAGGCACTATGAGCAGTGAGGCATCCTTATATAAGAATCTCTAATGCAGTGTATTAGATATTTATCTGACTGTTATGTACATTTACTCACTTGAGAGGTATGGTATGAACGTGTTAAAATATATTTATGAATAGATCTGCTAGGATGTGTCATTGTATTGGGAATATGATTCATTCAGTGTGTTTTACTGGTTATATACCATATGTATACTCACCATGTAGTCTTAGATTTGCTAATTTATGTACAGGTAGTTCTTAGCTAGTTATGTTGCTTAGTTGATACTACAGGTACGACATGTTTCTGTGACAGACTTAGCTTTAGCTTAGACAACAGTATGTGGCATAGCCATTATTTAATACATAAATCGAGCTTTTCAACTTAAGTATTAATTTACCCAAAGTTCAGGAAATATTTAATACATAAATCAAGCTTTTCAACTTAAGTAGGCATTATTTAATACATAAATCGAGCTTTTCAACGTAAGTATTAAATTACCCAAAGCTCATGCAGCTGTTTTTTCTGTACATAAGATAATTTTGACTTACGCTTCCCATCTGCTATCTAGTTATCAAGCTCTATACTTACCATGTAGCTTCAAATGTCTTAAGCTTTGTGCCATCAGATGGGAAGCAAATCAAATCGTTATAGCTGAGTTTGTCCATACCACAAAGTTGTGTGTATAATAAATAGTTTACTCATTGAAGAGATTTTCTTATTGTCAGTTGTCCAACATAAATGTATGCCTAAAGTTGTGCACAAAGTTTCCATAGGCATAGCTAGAGGTGAAATCTGCAGCTTATTGGATGTTTGGGAGAGGTATTCTGGACTGTTGTGAGATATTACTATTGATGCTGGAATTTACAAGCAACATAGGACTAGATTTAAGGACAAGTTAGTTGGCTAGTATTGCAACAACTTGCACATGTATTGGAAAATGTGCATCTTCTCCAATCTCCAATTACTAGAGACATTATATGAACACGGTGCTTATTGTTTTAATGAACATACGCGCAGAACGTACTGGTGACTGGCAGATGCATAAATTGGCATTTCTTGCTATGCTGCCATGGTGTGTGTGCGTGCGTGCGTGTGCATGCGTGCGTGTGTGTGTGTACACAACAGACATGAACCAGTTGGAAATTTCCCATCCAGATGTGTACAAACAGTTTATGAATGGAAATTGTGTTGTGAAAATTACACATAAATCATTTAATCAGATCAGTACTGACCTGGCGTTGGAACATGTGAATAAGGTGCGAAATATGGCAGGTGGTTTAATAGGGATTACCCGATCAGACAGTGCAGGAACAAATGGTGTTTGACATAAATGAGTGTAGCAGATGTGTTGACGAGACATCCATGTTTGGTTTAATTGTAGAAGATACAGAATATGCAACTTCTGCTAACAAGGATGTTGGCACTGCAAGGGTCAAAAGTGACAGAGAAGATGCAAACAAACACCCAACAGACAACCCCCCCCCCCCCCCCTTTAGTGGGTTGGTCTGTAGTTTTATTAACCACTATAAAAACACTTACCGTTCAATCACTACTTGCTAACTCAAATATCTGCATTTAGCTATCAGAATAAGATTTTTATGCTCGCTTACATTTTCCCTAATGCCAATATCATCACCATGTTGACCCTCTACCAGAAGCATTAGCCTCACAATAGACTGGCTCCAGTCTGTCCTCACTCCTTGGTGATGCCTGTCACTAAGCATGCCCGCGCATGCGCAGTAGGTCCCAAATGAGAAAACTAATTCACTTTTCTAAATGTAAGTGCCATGTATCCTGAATAGATTCTCAAATCAATACCCAGCGGGGTGGCTGAGACCGGGTCGTAGTGATTGAATGGTAAGTATGTTTATATAGTGGTTAATAAAACTACAGACCAACCCACTAAAGCGGGGGGGGGGGGGGGGGGGGAGGAGAGAGAGAGAGAGAGCTGTTATTACACCACAAAAACATCTTGACCGTTCAATCACTACTTGCTAAAGCCGTAGATTTGGTCGGTGCCCCACTATGAAACTTAGGTGGGGGATTTGAGAATCCATAATGAAAAAAATCAAACAAAACAAAACCAAATGTTAATAACATAACATAATGGTGCATCTTAATCAATCACAGTGATTATCAAATAAGTAAAACTTTAAACTTAAAGAAATAAATAAAAACCAAAGAACAACTCTCACCATTACACGCAGACGCACGGTCCTAACGAAAATGGTGGGATGTGCTTGGTAAACGGCGTTCAGCCTTTTTAGTTAAAATCGTAATGTTTCCAAAAAAGGAAGCCGCTGTACTCTGATCTTTTAAGTAAAAAGTAGTAAAAGTAGACTCGGATTTCCATCCTGCAACTTGCATAACTTCGTCTACAGAAGAGCCAGCAAAAAGAGCAAAAGAGGTAGCCATCCCTCTAACGTCATGAGCTTTAATCTGAGAAAGATTAATTTGCTCTGGAGAAGCAATCTCATAGAACAGGCGGATGGTCTCACAAATCCATCTGGCAATAGATGCCTTAGAGACTGGTCTGGCTACCCCTTCCGCATACGGAACCCAGAAATGGTACGGATCGGATCTCTTTTAAAGTCAGGACAACGCTTGTAAACTTTTAGAGCTCTTACAGGACACCAAAATCTGTCAGACGATGAAAAGTAGGTTAAAGATTTTAAAATAATTGGCTTAGCTGGATAAGGTTGGATTGAGTCTTAGATAAAAAATCCCTTCTAGGATATAAAATCCCTTCTAGGATGCAAGACTAGACCGTCCCCAGATTCGATAAACCTATCCTTTTCAGCGGAAAAAGCATGGATTTCAGATCATTTTCTAGCAGAAGCACAGGCAACCAGATCTACAAACCAAATCCTCTTTGGCCAAAAGGGAGCTATCAGCAAGATCTCGCAGATCTAGTCCCTGTAGGCTTGCACGATATTGTCCTAGGAGGTATCGCGATATATCGAGGTGAATAAATCGCAATATTTTGATATATCGTATAGCCTATTTTAAGGTATATGAATTCACGGGGTGAATTGGTCTTGGGTTGAGTTGGACTGCTTGGTGTGGCTTATGTAGCCATATCGGTTTCGCTCTGAGTTTTCATTTCAGTTTTAGCCGGATGACCTCTAATTGGTAAATTTCAACAAAAACTTAAAATCTAGTCGCCAATATGCTTAAACTAAGACCGATCATTAATAACACGAAAAAAGGGCACAATTAATAATTTCCTGCCGCCTTAACCATTGGCTTAATTTGTATACCATATCCATCATTGCAGGAGTGAAATTATTACATTGGACAACCTAAATATTGCGTACTCTGTTAAAATCATCGTTTATTACAGGAAAATTAATCATAAATTTGGACATTTCATGTCGTCTTTGTGAAAATATACAAATCACATGATATTAGGAATGTACTTTAAAACAATAGACATCTAATGTTTAGATCTTCTCCGCATTTACCAAGTACCCGGTTAATAATAATAGTTAGCCTTCAGAAACATCTCGGATAGTTCACCTTGCTTGCTAAAGCGTGTTTACTATCTCATTTAGCTATTACACTTGTGAAAACCACCCTCGCCTCCAAAACCAGGACAGCGTGCAATATCACGTGATTTATATATTTTACTAATAGTTAGCCTTCAGAAACATCGAGGATAGTTCGCCATGCTTGCTAAAGCGTGTATACCATCTCATTTAGCTATCACATTTGTGAACGCACCACCTCTCGCCTCCAAAAACAGGAGAGCAAGCAATATCACGTGATTTATATATTCCCGCGACGCCATTTAATGTCGAATTTTTGATTACTTTTGATTTTATAAACCATGCTTATTACAAAACATACAATATTTATACATTCCCAGGTAATAATTTCACTCCCCCGATCATGGTTTTGAGGTATACGATGAGGTGGCAAGAAATTATACCGGTAGATTGCGTTGAATTTTCGTATTAGTGTCCATCTTTTAAAGCAATTTTAGAGAATGAATTTAAACCTTTTTTTTACCTATTCCTAGTACAATCCCACCCCTTTTTCAGAGATGTTGGTTTGGAAATAAAGTGAACATCTTGACATAATAGACACCTATGCTACAAATAGACAGAATACGGCATGACAGTAAAATTTTAGCGATATTTCTATTTTATTTCTATTTTACATCTTAAAAAATTGTGGCTGAAAAAAAATCGCGATTTTCGATAATATCAGATAATCGTGAAAGCCTAAGTCCCTGACCTTCTTCCGAACCAAAGGAAGCAGGATTGTTGGAGGGAATGCATAAGCAAAGATTCCTGTCCAGGACTGAGACAGAGCGTCCACCGCCAACACCCGATTGTCCGGAAAAGGAGACATGAAAGAGGAGATCTGGGCATTCAGAGGTCGCGAACAGATCTACGTGGGGACCCATGAGGTTGAAAATCGCTTTGACAACCGACCTCTTTAACTGCCACTCTGTGTGGGCAAACTTGTTGGGACGAGACAGTAGGTCCGCAAGAAAATTCAGACAGCCTGGGACATGAGTGGACACTAGAAAAATTTGATTCTTGCGACACCACAAGAGGAGGTTCCACAATTCCAGGCAGAGGAGTGGTGACTTCGTGCCCCTCTGCCTGTTAATACAACAGACTATTGTTGAATTGTCCGATCGAATCAAGATTTTGAGACCTTTTACTCGATTTGACCAAGAAGCGAGAGCCTTCTTGACAGCTCACAATTCCAGAATGTTGATGTGGG
Organism: Chaetoderma sp. LZ-2023a; assembly: GCA_034401795.1. Taxonomy (NCBI): domain Eukaryota; kingdom Metazoa; phylum Mollusca; class Caudofoveata; order Chaetodermatida; family Chaetodermatidae; genus Chaetoderma; species Chaetoderma sp. LZ-2023a. Next base: position 93,683 of record JAVVLW010000374.1, read on the forward strand.
ATGACGACTCCTCCAAGGACCACAGGCCGGAGACTGACAGGGAATCCCAGACTGCTCCCCATCCCTCCTGGGAAGCGTCTGTGAAGATAATTGCTTGAGAAGACTTTATCAGAGGAACACCCATCAGAAGCAGAGAACGATCCTTCCAAAAGTCTAGATGGGGAATTAAATGTTCTCTGATGGGGATCTGATGCTAAATAGAGTGAACCGCAGGGACATAAGATACATTTGGAAAGGTCTTCTGATCAGCGCCGCCCACGGAATGATACTCTCGACGCTGACCATCAAGCCAATCACCCTGAGGAAGAAATTTGACCACGGAAGAGGTAGACAGAATTTCCATTGCTGCTAAGATGGCTTCTACCCTTAGATCTGAAGGGAAAACTAGACCTCGATCTAGATCGAATGAAACGCCTAAGTGGGTGAAAACCTGACACGGAACCAAGCTTGACTTTTCTAGATTTATAACCCAACTTAGGCTGCAAGCCATACTGCAGACCTCTAGAACAATTCTTGACAGAATTGAGGAAGATTCTGCTTTTACTAACCAATCGTCTATATAAACACGAAGGGGAATAGAATGACGGTGAAGAATCCCTGCCACAGATGACACTAGGCGGGTGAAGAAAAACGGGGCCATGGTCAGGCCGAAGGGCATGACTCTGAATTGTCATACCCGACCCTTGAAAGCCAGCCTCATGAATTTTAGAAACGAAGGGTGAATGAGAACGTGGAACTAGACTTCCTTCAGGTCTATGGAAGAGGTCCACATACCTGGAGAGAGACTGGCTATAATCCGAGATACAGTCTCCATCTTGAATTTTGGAGTTGAGATTAGAAGATTTAACCTTTTCAGATTGATGCTTGGACGCCATCCACCGGTTTTCTTGGGGACCTGAAAGAGAGTTGAGTAGTAGCCCGGGTCTACTCTCCATAAAGGAACCTCTCCTATGGCTTTCTTTAAAATCATCGACTCCAATTCGTCTTCCAGGGCTCCCAGTTTGAAGGAACCAGAGTCCATTTGGGAAGGAAAGACAGGGGAGGATGATGATTGATCCATGACGGTGCATAACCCCAGCGGAGTTGATCTATAAGCCAGGAGTCCTGAACAAGGGATTGACAAAACAGAGACAGGCGCCCTCCTACTGGCATGCTGGGTAAAAGAGACTGCACCGACAGGTCCAAAAGAGGGAGAAGAGGAAAAGATAAAACTGGGAAAAGAGGACGGGATTGGCCTACCCAGGCTACGGCCATCCCTTCAAACTCGTTTTCCTTGATAACCTCTAAAGGAGCGACCTCTAGAATTAGATCTAGATCCTCGTGAAAAAGCCTGACCCCTTCTTACCTGAGAAGAAGGGGCTTGACGGACTTGGGATCTGGGTCTATGGTACGAAATGGATTCGAAATGATCCTCCTTCGCGGATCGGGATTGGGAAACGGAGGACCGGTTTGAGTTGGTGATTATCCTAGCGCCATACTCATCCGGCCTGCGATTCTTCCTCTTGGGAGCGGAATTCGGGCTCTTGACCGAGGAGGAGCCTCTCTTGACAGACGGCTTCAAAACATAGATCTGATCTCGCAGATCCTTGGCTGATCCAAGTCGATCGATCGGATTCAGCTCGAAGAATATTAGGGGAAGCCTGGCCAAAGACATCCAATCCAAAAGAAGGAGCTGAAATAAGGTTACTCCTGAGGGAATTCGAAATATTGACCTCTGAAAGTTTCCTAGATCTTCTTTTAGAGGTAATGAAGCCCAAGGACCGGCAAACCGAATTCAAAGAACCTCTCGAAACATCGGCTAAGGAGCGAAAGACCTCAGGAGGAATCTGATCACCTTTCTCCTGAGCCTTAAGAAGAGCCTCTGAAAGAAGGGCTAGAAAATTCGCTGACTTGATCTGAGCTCGACAAACAGATTCCCATTTGAAAAGATCAGAAGATAACTCACCCTTAGAAGACTCCTTAAGATTTGAAGAGAGAACATCCCAAGTCGGACCATTAAGAGATTGAGTAGAGGCCAATCTAATAAAATCGTCTTTCGAACTTGAACAGAAGCATCTAACTTAGGAGTAAGAGAACTCTTTCGACTGGACATCGTCTACGTAGAAGTCGAGCATATTTACAACCAAGTTATCTACTGGAAGAACACGAGGAGCACTAGACGAAGGATCCGATGAGGATTGAGCAGATCCAAACGAAGGAGGATCAATTGAAAATTCATCCTGAAGAGGAAGAGACAGAGAGGAAGCTATCCATTGATGAGTCGAGGACCAATCATATGCAGAGGCCCTAATCGGATAAAACCTCCTTAAATCCCTGGCGCTGACTGATCTCGGAATAACATTAGCAGAAGAATGAGATGGAGAAGGAGGAAGACAAAGGTCAGAATCTAGAGAAACAGAAGAATCAAAGTTCCTTAGGAGGAAGGAGAAGTTAAACCACTAGAGGCAAAAGCAGAAAACGAATCCAAAACCAAGGAAGCCTGATCAGAAGGGATGACATCAAGTTCCTCTCGCTGACTAGAAAGAAAAGAATATGAGTTCAAACCACTGGCAGAAAATCTAGAAAATCGAAAATCTAGCGGAAACAAGAGCGGTGAAGGGAGGAATCACGAGCTACTGAAAACAACGAAAAATCTAAACCTGAATCTACTATCTGAAATTCCAGTTCTGGAGAAAGAACAACAGCTAGAATAGGATCCAGATGATCAAAGGAAGGATAGCAAGAGGAAGAATAAGACGGAAGAGAAGACACAGAAGGAGAAGAGGAAGAACGGACATGATTAGAAGAGGGATTCTGATGGACAGAAGCAGGGATATGAAGAAATCCTGGAGGAGGAGATATAGCTGAGGAATGAAAAAGAGAAGAAGATTGAGAAACATTATTAGAGGAAAAATCTCTAGCCGACATAGCAGACGAGGAAGAAGAAGGATGATTACTACCTCCCTTAGAAACTACAGGGGAAATGTTAGAAGATGAACGAGATTGAGACACCACCTCACAAAAGGAAAGATGAATAAATTCAGAAGAATGAACAGACTGAGAAAGAGAAGAAGAACGATCAAAATCATGCCTAGAAAAAACCTGAACAGGAGAAGCGCGAAAATAATTAGTCAGAAGGATTAAAAATATTACTATAATGAGAATCTGAGTTAACCGGCAACTGATAATCAGATGCGCAAAAATAACTTCCAGTAGAAACTGGTACGCCAGAACCGGAAGTAGGATGCTTAGCCAGATCGAACTGACCTGGAGAAGAACCTCTCAAACCGGTAGCAGAAACACTACTACAGGAAGAGGAAACAATACCACCGGAACCAGAAAGGAAAGTTGGATGCAAGGCCGGATCTACCAGACCCGAACAAGCACCTCTAATACCGGAAGCAGATACACTGCCACCGGAAGCGGAAAATTCGGAACCAGAAAAAAATGGATCCGACAGACCCAGATATATATTATTCCCACCGGAAGTAGCCACACTACTACTGGAAACGGAAGCTGAAAAACCGGGACCGGAAATAGATGATGGATGCAATGCCGGATCCAACAAACCCGGATATGCATTCTTCCTACCGAAAGTAGCAACACTTCAACCGGAAACGAAAGCTGAAAAGCCGGGAAAAGAAATAGATGATTGATGCAATGCCGGATCCAACAGACCCGGATATCCATTCTTCCTACAGGAAGTAGTAACACTACTACCGGAAACGGAAAGATCGGAAACGGAAGTGGACAGAAAGGCCAGATTATCATGAGACACTGGATGTAACAATCACGGTGCTCATATCCGGATGCCCGGGCACACCAGAAGACAATCCGGAATGCAAACCCACTTGGCCGGACAAGCTAGGAGCAGAGACGGGAGCAGATGAGATCGGAGATCTCAAAACATTTCTAGCTATTGGGATCACCGAAAAATGAACTTTAGCATGAGATGAAATATCGGAAGCTTCCGCCACTGATGCCATCGCATGAGGGTTATGTGGTCCCTCAAGACTTGCATGGTATTTAGTCTGGCTCCTACCTGAGGAAACTTTACCAGACTTTTTCTTAGGATCATTAGACTTGGATTTAGGAGATTTCAACTCCTGTCTAGAAGTAAGCGAAATAGGTTTGCTCCACTTACGGGAATGACCGCAAGAATGGGAGCTATGCTCGGAGTCAGACTACTCTTTGGAAGCTCTAACAGCAGAAGAAATGTGCTCGTCAAGCGACTTAGTTAGCACACTTGCAAAAGATTCAAACCGGCCGAATAACACCATAACAGCGTTCGAATTTGAATTAGAAGAGGAACCCCCCTGTTGTTGGAACAGACGCTTTAACCGAGGTAGTGGCAGTAGTTGCTGCCTTGGTAATCTCAACAACGGAGGTAGAGCGGCTTGAGGGCAAAGCAGGCTTTGACACAAAATCCTTGAAAAAGGCCTTGGATACAACTAACGGCCAGCCCTTACATATCCCACACATTTTGAAAGGGGAGCAAGTGTTGCACTTCAGGCAGACGTGACCCGAAAAATCTTTGGCGTGTAAATGGTCACACTTAGCCGACGAGCATTTGACTCTCTCAGAAGTTAAAACCGAGTCCTATAATAAAATAAATAGGAAATAAAGCAATAGCTTCGCTAAAACTAATGAGAAAATCTTAGAGGAAATGTCAAACACTAACGCAACACTTCTCACTGAAGACGGGAATTACAAGGATTCATGAATAATATTGTTTGAAAGCACTAAATAGGATCCTACGTAATCAGAGTGGTACTTGGCTATTTTATAACATGGTAATTGACGATATATAATAAGCATGGTTTCCCAAACCTCGAAAACGGGAGTACTGACACGAAAACTGGTAACTCAAAACTAGAGTTACAAAAACCTCTAAAACACCATGACATGAAAGTTAAACATAACTTAGGCAATATAGATTTCATGGTAGGCATGATTTTCTTGTACTAAATGTAGCTGAAATTCAGTGCAAGGCTATAAACTTTTATCAATTTGATAGCAGGCGAACTGATCTGCTAGCAGAATATTTGAAAAGTGAATTAGTTTTCTCAATTGGGACCTAACACGCGTGCTTAGTGACAGGCGTCACCAAGGAGTGAGCCAGTCTATTGTGAGGCTAATGCAAGGGGACCCTCTACCAGAAGCCTGGTTGAGGCTCAACATGTTGATGGTATTGGCATTAGGGAGAATGTAAGCGAGGATAAAAATCTTATTCTGATAGCTAAATGCAGATATTTGATTTAGCAAGTAGTGATTGAACGGTCAAGATGTTTTTGTTGTGTAATAACAACTAGTGGACCGACTTGAAAGATTATCAGTCTTCAATTGAATTCAAATTGTCCCGGAACGCATTCAGACAACTTTGCTCACAGCTAAAAAACACGGAAAAGACAAAATCACAGTTTGTGTAGACTCGACTGTGCAAAAAAGAGGTAGGGTTCCAAACGAAACTAAAAAAATTGCAGTGTTACCGTAATTTCTCGACTAAAGGCCCCCCTCGAATATAGGACGCTGTCCCAAATTTGACCAAAATCTGCCCAAAAAACTCTTGTATTCAAGTATAAGACGCTGTTAAATTTAGAAAAACGTACCTTTAAAAAATCGAAAATTGGTATAAAAAATAACCATCACTCCGCGTCATGTTTAATGCATGACTAAAAATTACCAGGATGTTAGAGAAATTATTAAATAGGACCGCCTAAATATCGTGTATCTTCAATAAAGATTGTTTATTACATCAAAATCAATCTAATTTTGGCATAAAATGTCTCCTTGAAAACATCGAAATCGCGTGATAGAAACAGATTGTAATGGCTCTTTTGCGTTTGGAGGCGCTGTGTGATCTTATGCGCTAACGGGAGTTGGTTATCAAACAGGTACGGGAACATTCAGTTCCTATCGCGCAATGATGATATATAGCAATTTCCGAGTTCCGAGTCCAGAATATTTATATCCGAGTACTCGCTCTAATTAGAATAAAGATCTTTTGCGATTGGAGGCGAATCACGTGATTTATACACGTATCTTTTCTCGACGCAATTTTATGTCAAATTCTGGATTAATTTTGATGTAATAAGTGATATGTATTAAAGAATAAGCAATATTTAGGCGCACCAATTTAATAATTTCACTTCCGCTTGGTGTTTTTGGAGTATACATTAAACATAGTCGTCAGGCGGCGCGAATTGGCTAGGGTAACATTTAGTTCAATTTCCGTGGTATAATCTGACTTTTTAAGAAAAAATTTCGACCCAAAAATGTGCGGAAGGAATGTTCTCGATTATAGTACGCGCACCCCCTCCCCCCCCCCCCCCCCCTTTCTAGTACATGTGTTTTGAGCAAAAAAAACTGCGTCCTTTAGTCGAATTTTAACGGTAGTGTCAAAACTATGTATATTGTTAAACCAAAAAGGTGCCACCACAAAGTAGTAAAACAGCAACGGTAGACAAAGTACTCCTTCAGCGGCTTTTGGTGGCTAAAGATGCAGGACGTGACATATATAAGCTGAGTTATCATTTGTTCCGCTCTCCTTAGTTGATACAGCTGGATATCTACGATCCACAAACAAGGCTGTGCTTGGAAAGATCCTACAGGAATGTGTGATCCATTTAGACAATCCCAATGACAGAGCATACAATGTGTACAATTATTGATGGGCGAACTTTGGTGCAAGCTATTGGAAAGCCAACAAGGTCAAAGACATTTAGTGATCTTTCTGATTCATTCAGCAATGCAGTATTCAGCCATTTCCATGAGAGATGCACAAGGGTAGATGTTGTCTTTGCTAGACATAGGAGAGTCCATCAAATCAGGAACCAGAGCGAAATGAGCAAGTCCAAGCAGATCGATCCGTCGAAAATTGACAACAGACATGTTCCATGGCCTGTGAACCGGACACACTTCATCAACCTTGCGGATAACAAATCTAGTCTAACTCAATTCCTGAGTGACCAACTTTTGATCAACGCAAAGGACCTGCAAAAAAATTGTGAGGTCATGACAGTTGGATGATTTGCTGATGAAACTACTGCAGTATCATCTCTGATGTACCACGTTTGTAAATTGAAATCTACACATGAAGAGGCTGATACATACAATCGCGCATTATTCTACATGCTGATGGTGCTTGTAAAGCTGGGTTTGAACGTTTTAATATCGCATGTACAGACACATGTACTGGTGCTTCTGGTTCACTTTGCACACAAATTGAGTAAGGACATATGGACGAGAATCGGCACTGCACAACAGCGATGATTTGTTGCTATCCATAACATTCAATTGCCTACGCTCATCCGAACGAACATCCTAACGTATCATACATTGACAGGATGTGACTCAGTCAGCCAGCTGAATAAACATGGTAAAAAATCGACATGGAAGACATTCCAAAATTATGCACCTTTATCAGATAATTTTGAACATGGACCTCTTTCTGACACCACAGAGAAACAAGAAGAGGAGTTCCTTTGCAAAGTCTATTCACCAAGCACCAATGATACAGCCATCAATGAGGTGCGTTACAGGTTATTCCAGAAAGATGGCAAAGCACAAGAAATAATTTCCTCCCCGCCAGATAACCGATATCCTGACATCGATTCACCTATGGACAATGGTTGGTACAAGGATCCCCACCAGTAGTATATTATACCCACAACTGATGGTAGATGAGCCACTATCACATGAATTTGCAGATATTGTGTACTGTAAATGTAAAAACTGCAACTACAAGATGCACTTGCAGATCCAAGCAGTTGCGATGCACAGGTGCTTGTGCATGTAGTGATGATATTTTCCACAACCCATTCACTACGATGGATGATGATGATGAATCCGACTGATTATTAATTCCATGTTTCCATTCTTCTAATACTATATACTAGTCAAGTGAACTCATTCCTGTAAGACCTGCAGAGATAACAGGATTGTGCATCTGTGTGAACTAAGCCCTTGATCATGTGTCTGTGATTCATATTTTATATTTGCAAACAATTTCTGCCTAAAATTGGTATGAAGATAATAGGATTGTGCATCTAACTGTGTGGACAAACATCTTGATGATGACCATGTCTTCTTTGTGATTCCTAGCTTATACTTTCAAACAATTTCTTGTCGGAATATGTTTGGAGAGAACTGTGTGGATTAAAATCTTGAAGATGATGTGTATTCTTTCTGATTCATAGCCTATATTTGCAATTTTCTTCCTCGAATATGTTTGGAGAGAACAAGATTGTGCATCAGGATAAAAATCTTGACGATGAATGTGTATTTTTGTGATTCATATCTTATATTTACAAATAATTTCTACTTGGAATAGATAACATGATGGTGCATCTAGCTGTGTGGATAAAAATCATGTGTGTATTCATTGTGATTCATGGCTTATATTTGCAAATAATTTCTCCCTAGAATATATAACAACTTTGCGTATCTAGTTAGGAGCATTATAATCTTGATGAAATGTGTGCATTTTGTGATTCACAGCTGGCAAATCTTGTTTTCCTGGTATCAATAGCAGGATTGTGCATCTAGCGGTATGGACAAAGGTCCTGATGATGATTAGGTATTCTTCTGATTCATAGCTTTTTTACAAACAATTTCTGCCTGGAATAGGTATGGAGCTAACAGGATTGTGCATCTAGCTTAGTGGACTAATGTTTTGATGATTGTGGATTTTTGTGACTGACCATTTATTTGTGCAAGCACGTTCCTGGACATGGCCCATTACAATTAATTGGCAGGAATTTGTTAATAAATAATAACAATAATCTCATGGTACACCCCAATGCAAACTGATGTGGTGAGATTAGACTGGAACACGAGGATTCAATTGAATGGTAGCTATGATATAAGTGTTTTATGATATCAGTTCTTTTATTTACTTATAGTAGTATTTGATGTAATATCAGCAGCGTATTGTGAAGTGTGGCTAAAATAAAACATAATTTTCAGATAAATACATTTATTCTCTCTGTGATATCCATGTAATAATAGGGGGTAATGTTAAGCAATGCCATGTTAATGAGTGATTACTGAAGTACATATACTTCTATCTCGTATTATTCCGTTGAGAATTGAACTGGAATTCTTTTGATATAGCAATCTTCAAAATGGCCAATAACTGGAAGAAGTTTTAGAGACATTTGTACTCTTGCATTTAAGAAACCAAAATGAAATTAAGATGTATTTTTTCATGTCTTGCGCTATCCTATCAAGCATAGCCACAGCATCGTTCTATATATTTAACAAGTTCATAGGGCGCACGATTCCCAACATATTGACACCAAATTCAGCTTTCTAGCTCAAGGATTACTTGATTTACCCTCTATTATGTGTATATTGCAGTAACGCGATAATGGTCGGACACCATCATTCGGAAAATAGGTCACCACATGGTAAAAAATCACAATAAACAATGTCATCCAGGCTTTTTGTGACAGGTACACGTCATAGATAAAGACTGGCATGGATGACTGCTTGTAACATTTAGGTACCCCTGATGTTATTTTCAGAGCACTTTTGAGATTATTTGCCTAGACTATCACTGATCTTGTCATATAGTCAAGAGCCAAGTTAATGCCATCCTGGTTGGCTATCTGGACTGCAAGCACTGCAAGAGATGGCTGGTATGCCACGGATGCTGCCACTAACCCCTGCAGCAGCTGGGACATGCGCAAGAGCCGAAATGGCTCCTCTCGTACTGTCCTCCATGTCACGCAATGCGGAATTCGCACTGCGCAAAGCACTAGTGCACAAGGGTCCCGTGTCAGAACGGGACCCTGGCCACGTGTCCGCGCCCAAAGTCGCATGGTCATCCACGCATGGCTTTGGAACGCTGCCATACGTCTGATACAAATCAAGAGTAATACGACAGCACCGTGCCACCTCGCGAGGGGCCTTCGCAAGGTGTCCATTGGGCTTAATGGACGTCTCTGCCGCAGCGAACATATCCACGATGGTGCTCGTCACCAGCTTTCCCATTCCCATCAACCACGGGTGCTGGTCCCGCTGGGAGACCGGTGGATCCACCTGGAGTTCCAGCGTGATGCCTGTAACCAGACATTGGCAGGCATTAATCCAGCCCTCCTTAGTGGCCACCTGAGAATGTTTGACAAGCCTAGGACCCTCCTCATCCTCCCTAACATTCACTGGCGGGAGCTGACAATACTCCTGGATAGCCATGGGAGCCATACAAACTCGCAAGGGCCGGCGCCGTGGCTACTCCAGGAGCCGGATCCATGGCATCATGAGACGCTAAATGCATGACGTCATAGTCCGGACCTTCTGTAGTATACCTCTCGACTAGCCAAGTGATACGGTATCAGTCCTACGTTATCCATGCACCCCCCCCCCCCCTGCGGTGATATTAGAAGGCCACAACAGTGCCCTTTTCTTCCTGCCCAGAAGAATTAGCAGCCAAGCTTGAACAGGGATCAAACGAAGCCTGGGGAGGAGCAGTATCGCGAGAGGCGCTGATAACTGGAGCCTTTGGCTGCGCTAGGATGCCCGATAAGCGGATGCCTGAGGCCATGGCTTTCGGTCCCGGGTCCATGGGGGAGGTAAGCCTCAGCGCCGGACCAACAGGAACCATCTCTAGGTCTAAATCGAAAACTGGTACTCTACTAGAACCAGACCCAGAGACCACTCTGTCCAGGAGCAAGTGAAGAAGACTAACGAACTTGAACCGGGAAGCAAGATGCGAAGCTACTCCGGGACAAGATCCGTTATTGTCTTTTTCATTTCTACCATGATTTCTACTCGGAAGGCCTCCATGTCTGGCATGGCACACATGGATGCCTTCCTCTTCTTACCACTCATCTCCTTCTCGACGTCCTTTCTCATCGACCGCCCGGTCCTTCACCTGCTGATTTAAAAAATCAGAGAAAAGCTCAACTGGCCATACCTCACACACATGGCATTTAAGTAGATGTCCGCAAGTACTGCGCCTAGTGCAATCATGTGGATAGAAATGGGCTTTTACAAAACACTGGCAATCAGGACATTTTTTTGTCAATGACCCTCTGAATGACACAAAACGAAAGCAATTAGTTTTATAAATTAAAAACAAAAATTAATTGAAGACTAAAATAGTTCCCTAAGTAAACGTAGACCTCTGGATGAGAGATGATAAAAACAAAGCCAGGTCCATAGAAAATTCTATGGGCCTGACAGATTAAGAAGTTAAAACTTAACTTCTTCAATAAAGACAAGGTAAATAATCAGTATTTGAATTTCAACACTTATGAGGCGAGAACTATACTCAAGACTCCATGGAAATGATTCATTAGTAATTGAACCATCCGATACAACATGCAAATTTTTTATCAATGAATTTAATAAAATACACCTGATGGCTAGGACTGGCCACATCCTCTGGAGATTTAGCGACGTCAGACATGATCAGACATTCACAATCAAAAAACTAGTTTATAATAACTTAGGAAGCTCAAAATAAGACAAAGCAAAAGCAATCTTTTAACAGAGTAAAAGGCGTGTGCAATGGCAGGTCAATAATTTGAGAAGAGGAAGAGACAGCGCCGCACATGCGCGAGTTTGGGTGGCGCATCCGCCGGACTGTCAGTTGACTAACCTGCCCAGTGGGGGCGATTTCTTTTTAATTGAGTCTTATTGAAGCTAGGTTGATATTTGGAAAATATTATAGAGTATCAGGGTGGTACGTATACGCTTGATGTGAAATTCACAATCTCAAATTCTAACTCAGAAAACGATTAACTGAAATAAATGGATACAGAGTCCAATGAAGAAGAGGAAGAGGAGGAAAAGGAAGCTCAACTTTTGAAAAACTACTATCTTTCAAATTAACCTCTGATGATCTAGGGTCTATAGGATGAAGAGGAAAACCTAGAGGACGTAAAGATGAAGACGATTGAGAGCCTGAAGTAAAAAGTAGACGAAGACGATACATTTTGGAAAGAAAAATCTGTAGCTGTTAAAGAAATCTAGAAGAATGAGAATAAGTGTGCGAAGAACAAGAATGAAAATCAGAAGACGATTCCTGAAAACTCAAAGGATGATAAGAAGAATTCAAAATATTGAGACCCGAGGAAGGATCAGTCACTATGAAATTCACCTGATGGATGACAATGAGATGAAAATTCTATTTCAGAACTAGAAAAATCATGATTAGAAACATCATAAATGGAACTACAACCGGAAGTTGAATATAAGGAGCCAGAACCTCCTGCCGAACTGGAAACGGAAGCAGGAGTGTCCAAAGAACCGGAACTGGAGGTGGAAATCCTACGCGAACCGGAAGAATGATAATCCACAAAATCATTACTAGAAGTTAAACTGGAGGCGGAAATACGTTGTGAAACCTAAGTGGAAAATGATTCACTTTGATTGTCAACCTTATCAGAACCGGACGATGAGAAGTAACGTAAACAGGAAGCAGATTCAAAATCAGACGAACAATTTTAGAATCCAAAAGCTGATCGGAACCGGAAATGGAAATTGATCTCGAACCACCGGAAGAACTTCCTGTCATCAAATTTTGACCGGATTTAGAGGCAGAACCATTGGAAACAGAAGTAGACAGCAGACCAGAAGAACTTTGCAGTTTTGAATAAACACTACTGCTCTCTACGCATGACAGATCAAAAGCTACCGCAATGACCGTGTAGAAATTTTGACCGGCACCACTTTTCTGCTGAAAAGCCCTACTTAAACTAGAAAGACAACTAAAGCAGCTCATCTGAATGATCCATTTTAGGACAGAGCAAAGACGATGTCGAACTACCTGGTTTGGCAATTATAGCTACCTTGGCGTGATGATCAGGGTTGGTGTGCCCCAAGGCTTACAGGGGTACTAGAGGAATATGAAATTTTAACGTTAGATTCTTCTTGGTTCCTTTTATGATACTGCCTCTTCAAGTGAGTGGCTTCGACCTGCATAGATGTGAGCGATATGAGCTTGCCCCATTTGTACTTCTGGTTTAGGTCAGAATCGCATCCTGACAAAGAACTTTCAGAATTGTCAATGCGCAACAGAGGTTTGGGAGCCTGAAGGATGGCCGTTACTACCGATTCGATCCGATTGTCCAAAGCTTTTGCAAGTACAGATGCAAATGATTCAAATCTTGAAAACAGCGCTTGCACGTTCGGGTCAAGATAAGACACATCCTTCTGCTTTTGCCTGGTTAACAGAAGGATCAAGCACCAAAACTTTGGCCTGCTCTTTGGAAGCAGAATGGGGGATCGGCGGCCACACCTTTCTTACTTGATTTTGCAAAGAAATATTCGCAAGCCGAGACCGACCAGTTAGTGCAACTCTCGTATTTCTTGGATATGGTTGCACGAGGTTCATTTGCTACAAACATGTCCCGCATAAGACGCAATATGCATATTATCAAATTTTGAGGCCATCACTATGGGCGAGGTTGAACGGGCCACAATAGAAACCGCTCCCACCTAAAAACATAATACAAAAGCGAATTAGCATTCAGTTTTTAAAATTAGAGAGAGCAAATAACAACCAAAATGTGGTTGCAATGCAACCATGACGCTCGACTCTACGACTTTGCAATGACGTCAAGCATAAAATAAATATAGAAGGCTTGTCATTACCCTTATCAGCAAGAGGCCCAAGAGCCTGCAATGCTCACCTGGACCATTAGCATTTTAATCATTTGCATTTAAATAACGGGAGACATGATGGATAATTTAAAAAAAATCCAAGATGGCCACCAAAGAAATTGAGCAATCAAAATTCTCGTTTGATATGGTGAAGCCTACCGCCAAAGGATCATTCCACCCAAAATTCATTGATATAGGGCTACTAATTAAGGAGTAGAATTTCAAATGATTCTGGAAAATTAAAAAAAATACAAATGGCCACCAAAAACTCAATTAACCAAAATTCTGAATAGATGTTTTAGAGCCTACCACTATAGAATCCTTTCAGCCAAATCTGGATAAAATCCACCAATCGGTTATGGAGATGTATTTTGACAATTTCCGGTAAATTTTTAAGAAAATTTATCATGTTCACCAAAAGAAATCAACCCATTGAAATTCTGAATCGATGTGTGGAGCATAGCGCGATAGGGTCTGTCCCGCCAATTAGGGTGAAATTTGTCAATCGGTTAATGATGTTTGCGCTTTGTCAATTTTCAGTAAATTTTTCACAAAATCTCAGATTTTCACCAAAGGAATAGACACGTTAAAAGTCAGTATACGTGTTCTGAAACCTAGTCCAATAGGATACACCCAGCAAAATTTGGTTGAAATCTGCCAAGTGGTTTCCGGAACATTTTTCATAAAATCTAAGAATTTCACCCAAAGAAAATTGATCAATCAAAATTGTGAATAGACATTCTAGAGCTAACCACCATAGAATCCATCTAGTCAAATTTGGTTGAAATATGTCAATCAGCTAAGGAGGACTAGCATTTTGACCATTTCCAGTAGTTTTTTTTCATAAAATCCCAGATTTTCACCCAAAAAAATGAACAAAGTCCTGAATAGAAGTTCTGGATTGTACCATGATAGGGTTACTCTAGCCAAATTTGGTTGAAATATGTCAAGCAACTAATGAGTAGTGTTTTGACAATTTCTGGTAAATTTAATTGTCATAACAATCTAAGATTTTCACCCAAAGAATTGATCAATCAAAATTTTTAATAGAAGTTCTAGAGCTTACCACTATAGAATCGATCTAGTCAAATATGGTTGAAATATGTCAAGCTGCTAAGGAGTAACATTTTGACCATTTCCAGTAGGTTTTTCATAAAATCTAAGATTTTCACCCCAAAAAAGTTCAATCAAACTTCTGAATAGAAATTCTAGAGCCTACCACCATAGAATTTGTCTAGCCAAAGTTGGTTAAAATATGCCAAGCAGCAATGGAGGAGTAGCATTTACCATTTCCGGTTCATTTTTTCGTGAAAAACAAGAGGCCCAAGGGCCTGTGGCGCTCACCTGGACCATTAGCATTTTGAACCATTTGCATTTAAAGACATGAGGATAATTTTCGGAAAATCCAAGATGACCTCCAAAAGAATTGACCAATCAAAATTCTGTATATAAGTTCTGAAGCCTACCCGCCTACGGTCCTTCCAGCTGAGATTGATTGAAATCTGCCAAGCGGTTACTGAGGTGTAGGCGTTTAACTGATTTACCAAAACTTTTGGAAAATCCAAGATGGTCACCAAAAACTAATCAATCAAAATTCTGCATTCTAGATCTGAAGCCTGTCACAATAGGGTCCTTCCACCCAAGTCTGGGTGAAATCACCCAAGCAGTTAATGAGAAGTAGCGTTTTAAGCGATAGTCCGGTTTAAGCGATAGTCCGGTAAATTTTCATAAAATTTGAGATTTTCACAATAAATTTACCACTCAAAATTCTGTATACAAATTCTGAAAACTAATGGGCCAGTCATCCCCGACATTATTGACCCATCAGATGACATTTAACAAGGTCTCAATGGTCACAGTAAAAAATGTGGATGAAGAAATGAAAGAATATTGGTGTCATTGACATTATTTACCAAAGGGAAAAGTACCATTGATCAATGGAGCAGCCATCACAGACACCATTGATCAATAGTTCAATTGTCACAACACTGACATTTACCAAAGGGGCAGTGGTGAGGTGACAGTAACAAATTTGGATGGTGAAATGCAATATTGGCATGATTGACCAACAGGAAGAGTACCATTAATCAATGGGGCAGCCATCCCTGACACTACTGCCATTTGATTGACGTGTACTAAATGAACATTTCTGACAAATCTTGTTTTAGTCCATTACCAATTTACGAAACGTGTCACAGATTTTTTCCCCCATAGGGTTCAATACTTTAAATGCTTTAAAGAGCCAGAGTTATGGCCCTTATTTCAAGTCATGGCTACTTCATATTCATAGGGTGAATAGATATTGCCTGAAGGAACATATCTAAATTTATTTTTAATCCATCAACAATTGGCAAAACACATGTATTTTAACCAAAGGATTTAATAGTTTCAAGTCCTAATGAACCAGGGTTTTTGGGCCTTGTTTAAAGATGCATACTCTTTATATCCATAGTTCAAATAGATATTTAACTGAAGGAACATATCTGCTAAATATGCTTTTAATCTATCAATAACTGGCGAAAACGTATTTTCCCCATATGGCTCAATACTTTTAAACACCTCAATGAACCCAAGTTATGGCCCTTGTTTAAGGGCGTGGTCACTTCACATTCATAGTGCCAATAGATGTTGCCTAAAGGAATATATCTACTAAATTTAGTTGTAATCCATCAATAAATGACGAAACGTGCAACAAACATATTTTCCCCATAGGCTTCAATACTTTGAAAATATAGCAAGGGACATAACTCTACTATCCGTCGACGTGGCCACTTCATATTCATAGCCCAAATAGAGATTGGCTAAAGGAACATATCTGACCAATATTTTCCACATAGGCTTCAATACTTAAAAATGCATTAATGAACCAGAGCTATGGCCCTTGTTTAAGGGTGTGGCCACTTCATCCTTATAGCCCCAATAGATAGTGCCTAAAGGAACACATTTGCCAAATTTTGTCTTAATCCATCAATAAATGACGAAATGTGCCACAATATTTTCCCCATAGGCTTTGAAATATAGCAAGGGCCATAACCAGTTTCGCCACGCCACTTTTATGGCAAAATTAGTCAAATTTCACGGACTGCTAGTAGGATCTGCCAATGAGTCATCATGGCATTCCTATTGTCTAACCGGGCAGTGTATAAGCTTACTGGTGCGTGGAAGGCATCTCTCTTCGGCACCAGTTGTCCAGCTCGTGGTGCCAGTAGTTTTTTTAGCCATCACATCTGGAACTTCACCATGTCCCTTTGGTAGTACTCCCCACTAGGGATTCATGATATACCGATATTATATCGAATACCGGTATCATAGCTATACCATTAGTCATACCGATATGATTTTAATGATACCAAAATATCGAGATATAACATAAAACCGGTATGTCATTCCATTTAGGCAGATTAGTAAAATGAGCTTTCCATTAGAAAAATTTAATAATATATCTATCTAATCAGATAAGTGACTTCTTTTCATATTGGAAAATTATATTTTACCTGCATTTAGTGACCACATTTTGGCCTGTAGGTGGGGCTTAGAATACACCTTCCGTATCCTCTGCGTGTCGTAAGAGGCGACTAAAGGAGGTAAGGGTGAGGTAACCCTGACAGAAACCTCGAGTGCTGAAGACGGAGGTTCCAGGCCGCACGGCGCACTCTAATAAACCATGGATCCACGCACTTAACGCTTATGATCATGTCGATAGTCACTTATAGGACTGGCGGTATGATCAGCGAACGAAAAGAAGAAGAAGAAGTGACCACACTTAAAATTTTCTTATTTATCCTGATCTGTCAAATTGTTGTTTGGAGGCTAGAGACATTGATAAATTAATGATTACTGTCACGAAAATTGGTTACTTATAAGAATGCATTTCTCGCAAAACATAGCAAAAACTTATTTTAATTAACCTCATACGACAGACGATGGTTAAAAATGTCTAAAATGTATCTTTTCTTGAGCCAATATTTCACAATTTCAAATGAATATTTTGTCATAATATTTTATCTCAATTCACAATTACTACAGCCTGGCCAGTTAGAGATTTCCCGGAATTGTACAACTTTGAAGTGACCGCCAAACAGCCCATGTAAAAAAGAACCGACAATATGAGAAAAACTTCTCAATCCCTGCGAGCTCTATTTCCTTCTTATGTTGGTGGGATGCTAGATATCGAACGTATCGATATAACAAGAGTGAGCGTAAGACTATGTATTCTCAGCATATATGCTGGTCTATTTACTTCTTTTGCGCAATTCTTGGTGGTTTCGTCCCATTGCAAATTCGTCCTAAATAGCACAGGCTTTCGTGGAATGTTTATTATTCTGGTGCATATCAATACAAGTAGTTAGAAATATTAGTAAAACATTTGTTTACATCCATGCTTCATGTAATTTCTTGGTTTTATTGTGGAAATTGGTAAAGTTCAGCAACTATATCAGGAGCGCTGATATACATTGAATGTTATCACACTCCCCAAACCATCACTCTATTTTGCCCATCGCAATAATATTAAAGGTATACCGGTATGGAAATTGATATCGATACCAGTATTAATTTTTCCAATACCGTGAAGCCCTACTCCCCACGTTATGCGGCTTTCTTACGTTTATGCTCCTCAGCCCTCTCCTCTTCCCGCCAGATCTCTCGTGCTTCCGGGTCCTGCTCTCTCGTGACTCACCATGCAGGTATGGCTCTCCCATTCTTTGCCCCATTCACGTTGATAAAATGTCAGCCTCGGTGACATTCTGGCACTCAATTCATACCGACCAGACGACCCGGAGGGTCTGGTCTTATTTTACTAATTACATATACCTACCTCCTCCTATTGCTCTTTCCTTCTTGAAATTTTTACAGCCAATGTTTGCTATGCTTTGTGGTTACAGAGTGACTGAAGAATTCTTCAGGTATCTCCATACTCTCTCCAATGATGAGATCCATAGCAATTCGCTTGAATGCTATATCTCAGAATGAGGCAGGAAGAGGGTTAATACAGAGCCAATGAGTGAGTCATAAGGCATAATATAATGACAATCTCATTGGCTGACAGCCGTCACATGACTTTGTTGTCGCAACCAAGTCTTCATTCCTTGACGAATCCAGTCATATAATCCAGCTTTGTGCAGATTCATGAAGAGGCAGATGATCCTATCACTACTCGACTCTGAATCCAACTAAAGATGAAACCTAAGAATTTACCTAAATACTTAATATTATATGACTAAAAGATCATTAATAAATACCCAAATATGTCGAAAACTGACATATCCGGGTATACTCTAAGGCTGAGCGATATAGTGAATATCTTATACTGAATATAACTATTCTAACAAGATATGACCAAAGAACGAAGCCTCAAGCTCACCCACCCCCAAAAAATACAGATTTCAACATTGCACAAAACCCGGATGTAAAAATAGAGAAAGAATACGAAGTTAGAAATAACGAGTAAGGAAGATACTAAGAGATAGCAATTTCTAAGAATTGCTCTATCAAGCATCTTGAAAGAGACGAAATCAAAGAATAACGAGAAGATAATAAAGAAGGTCATAAATGACCCCTGGAAGCAAGAAAAGAGAAGATGAACATGCAAGAGAGATGAATAATAGGGGTGATGGGAGAGATGATATGAAAAAAGTGGTGAAATACACACATGAGAATTAAGTAATGAATTCCCACTAACCCCAACTAGAGACTAAAGAGAATGAAGATGAAGAAGTAAGAGAAGATGATGAATGAGGAATACGAGTCATGGTCCCTGAAGTTACCTTATGAATCTTTTTATAGAATAAGGAAGAGGGACTAAAATCTATAATATAGAGGTTAATAAAGGTGTTCTCTGACTTCCAGTTAGCAAGTAGCATCATGTAATCTAATGAAGATCCATTAAAACGAGAGAGAGCAAGATGGAGCAAAGCCCTTAACACAATGGGCCTTGACTCCCACCAGAGAATTATCTCCTGGAGAAGCTAATTCATAGCAAATTTTAATAGTATCCACGATCCAACGGGAAATAGTGATTAAGACCGTCTGCAAATGTAACTCAAAGATGTCTAATGTCAGATCGTTTAGAATCAGTACAAAGTTTATACATATTAAGGGGCTTGACTGGGAACCATACAGAATCATCTGTCAACAAAGAAGAAAGTCTATGAATTATCAAAGGTTGACTCAAGAGTTAAACTGAGTCTTGAACAAGAATTCTGCCCTGGGATAGAGAATAAGGCTATGAAATCTAACTAATTCAGCTGAAAGAGCATGGATTTCAGAGCCATGGATAGCTGATGCTACTGCTAGAAGAAACTGTTTCTAGTGTAAGATGTATCAAGCACACAGAAACCAAAGTTTCGAAATGTATCCCCGCTAGAATCTGTGATATAAACTAAAGGTTCCAGGAAGGAATGTGTCTCTTAAACGGAGGACAAGAAGTATCCAAACCTTTACTGAGATAGCAAAATGTTTCTGAATTTGGACATCATATTCTCCTGTGCTTTTTTCCCTTACGATTCTCATATTAGTTATTCTCATAATAGTTAATATTATTAGATCCTATCTCTTTGGTCTGAATTCCTTCCTCGAGTGTCTAATTGATCCAATTAGACACTCGAGGAAGGAATTCAGACCAGAGATAGGATCTAATAATATTAACTGAATTCTTCCTCTGATCAAAGAGGAAGAACAGAAACTCAGTGACCTGAGCTACAGAGGCCTCAGAAGGTAAGATAAATGGTCTGCACACCATTCTTTGAAAAATTCAAATCTAGCTTTATAGATGTCTCGAGTGGAAGATCTGAGAAAATTTTTCAATAGTTCTTGAGATCTGACTAAAAAGATTGATGAATGCGAGGGCAACTCGACAGTTTCCAGACTGACAGGCCAAATATTTCCGGGTTCTGATGGAGAATCCTGCCTATGTTCTGGGAAAATGGATCGTGGGAGACAGGGAGTAGAAGAGGGAGACCTACAAGAAGGTCTAGGAGATCCGGAAACCAAGATTTAGTCGGCAAAACTGGGCTAATAACAGGACTATGCAGGGACGTTGCCTGATCATTCTGATATCCAGAGGAATGAGAATCGTAGGGGAAAAAAGCACAGGAGAATATGATGTCCCACGATTGAGTTAGAGAGACTACTGAGAGCCAGAGATTCCGGGAAAGGAGATATGAAAGTGGATATCTTTTCTGTTCTTGAGAGAAGCAGACAGATCTATATGGGGGGCGAGAGGAACTGAGGAAAAATGACTGGACTACAGCCTCTTACAATTCCTACTCTATTTCTGGTATCTTTGAAGGGCGAGATAATGGGTCAGCCAGAAAATCAGTTTGCCTGGGAATGAAATGCTTGAAAGAAATGTACCGAGACCTGCACCAATAGAGAATGATCATGATTTCTCGCCCCAGGATAACCGGCCTGGAACACCCCTCCCCCTTTTGATGATAGATGAACAAGACTACTGTGAAATTGACTGACCTGATGAGGATAGACATACCGAGAATCATGGGTGCCCAGCAACCTAGGGAATGAAACAGTACACAGTTCTAAAAGATTGATGTGGTAAGAAGATTCTAGGAGGAACCAGATTCCTGAATCTTTATGGAATTCCAGGACTCCCCATCCTTCCAGAGATGTATCTGTGAAAAAGATAGCCTGAAGAGTTGAATGATGGAGAGGAACCCCTAACAAAAGGGATTGACTAACTAATCAAAACTGGCAATGAACCATGATAGAATCTTGATGAGGATCCGATGAATCAGAGAATCTAGAGAGTGATTCCATTGGGCCTTAAGATAAAACTGGAAAGGTGTTCTCATCAAAGGAACCCAAGGCATCACCTTCTCTACTGGAACCATGAGGTCTACTATTCTGTAAGGACCTAGCCGACACTAATTTGCCTACCATGAGAGGTTGAATAGTGAATATCAGTGTTTGAACATTTGGAATGGATGGAGGCTAACTTCCCATGACAGAGGAGGAAAGAGACCACCAGGTGGGTAAAACATGAATCAGAGGAACCTTTCCATAATAAGATATCATGTATAATGACCCTTGCAACGAACGAGACAAAAATGGAAAGACCACCAATAAGGATGATTATAAATCAATCGTAAATAGCGGAATGATATATCGAGGGATCTACACCAGTGAAGAATTATCAAGGACTCTTGGAAACAGACACCAAACTGGTCCCACCCCATGATTGAGGAAGACAACAGTGAAGTGTCCATGAGGATAAGAATTGACCAACCGCGTAATAAGGGATCTCAGAGGACTAGATAAAGAATAAAACAAGAAGACCGAATAACCAAGAGAATAAGAAGACTACACATGGAAGCCATACTTGTATGATACCTAATATCTGAATAAAGAAAGATATAAATGATGAATAAAAGCTAAAAAGTCTCAAATTCCTATTAGGGCTAGGATGATAAAAGATAAGATATAAGATAGTTAAAATATTTCTTGAGTTATCTCAGAATTAGATCAAAGTGTTCATTAGTCTGATAAATAAATTAGGATATTACACTGAGATCAGACAGAGAGTTCCAAGCATTAATTTATATCAGGGACCAATCTAACCACCAGCCAATCAGCCAAATGCTAGTAAGAACGAAGTCTGACTAACCAAGGGCAGAATTGGAAAAATCATTGGCTAAAGAATAAAAATGATTTAACTTGCTTGATTGGTTGAATCCTGAACAATTCCAGTGTAACAAAATGCAAAACAAAAATTCATGTCTACGTTGTTGAACATATTAAAACAATATGCCCAAAAAACTACTTTAAGTTCAAATAATCAATACATATTTTATATAGAAAGACCGTATTGAATCTGGACTGTGAAATTAAAGCGGGCTATTAATTGATGAGGTCTGACTGTAAACATGATCCTAAGTGAAATTAAAGAAAGATGTGGCTAAAATATATACTATTTGGCTAGAAAAGAAAAATATTTGATTAATCTACTGGCTAGAACATAGCAAATATCAGATCTGTCCCGGTATACTATTGGACAGTAATGTCTGCTGAGTCGACAGAAAGTGATATTTCTTAGTTAAAAGCATTATATCTGTATTCTAATTATCCATACTAATTAAAAGTTGTACATATTGAAAAAAGAAAAACTATTTATAGTGATTTATCAGATTAAGTGGCAAATAGAAATCCCATAGAAACTTATGGGAGGGGAGCGAGTCCCGCTATAGTCAGAAAGAATTAGCTAAAATAGAACTGATCTAAGTTAAGAACGAATAATATCCAAAAGAATTACTCCATGTAAACAAAAGGGGAACGAAATATATACGGGACGAATTGACAACGACCTATATACACGGTGATGACAATTCTGACAGTTACCAGAAGTAGATAAAAAGGGATTAGAAAAGGATAAATTTCGGGCCCAAAATCACCAATCCAGCGATGGTGGGAAAGAACATGACTCTAAATAACATGTTTTAGCTAAAGAACACGAAAAAACTTTGAAAAATGGGTATATAGAAGAGAAAAAAGCGATAATGTCACCGTGACGAAATGAGACTAGGACGAATAGACTGCCGAATAAATAGGTCTACGGGTTTCGCCGATAAGAACTGGGACAGTTAAGAATAGCGAAATACGGGAAAGAAACTAATATTAAAGAAATCACAAAACACCAAGAGCGCAAATCTAATCTAACTTTAGGTAATGAATATTATACAATAAAAGTGGGGGGTGGGTGATAAATGGAGAAATTAATCTTAAAGACGTTGTGAGGACTAGATACCCGATCGCTCTGATTAACATAACAATCATAGTACAGATTCTCCTTTACTAGAAGAACAAAATGCTTTTTAAATTTTTGTAATCGGCCCAGCCAAAGCTGAGATAAACATATAGCAACCACCTTGACAACCAAACGTTTTTAGCTATTGCGCTAGAGTTGTGACGTCACACTGGGATGACACCAATTCCTATTAGTCTAGATCATTATCTCGGCCAGTAGGGTAGCATAGCTAGGCTCTCTACTGCTGCGCGTATTAGGCACCTATGCACCTATTCCGTGACATTTTATTGTTCACACAGGGACACTACATTGTTCGAGATGCACAAAGGTTCAATAATATCGAAGTTGATGATATTTTTGTTGATTAAACTTAAAGGACAGACCTCATGGTCACGGAGCCTCACATCACAATTCTAACGTATAGGCAGGCCTGTTAGAGGTGACAGTAACATCGGATTTCGTGTACATGAATTAGGCTATATTTAATCAAACCCACCCACACTCTTCTTGTAATACAATTCTACAAATGCATATATATCTTATCTTTCCAGGTTGACTGCAGAGAATTTGCATAGATGATAGGTACGCATGTACACAAATGTACAACTTTTTAGATGATAGTTAAGTAGGCCTACACCGCTCAGTGCACGTACGATCGCAATTTATCATTGTGTGGGCTTATAAATAAATTTATTATTGCAAAATGGCACTTACTCCAGTTATGTGTTTAAAATTAACTAAAATGACAGGTAAATATAAATTAATCTAATCTAAACTAATCTATTTGCATATAGTCCACGGTTTGTTCACAATTTAGGCAGCGGTCGAGGTGCGTAGCGAGGCTTTCACTGCCGTCCGCACGCTTATAGTACACCTTAAATAACATATACTGTTGAATATTTTGAACATAATTGGGTTGGATTTCAACCGAAATTGTGTTCAAAATATTCAACATAACGTTTCTTGTATCGTGTTTATATGGTTATAACTAACATATTTGTATTTTTGCTTTGGAAGCATTTAAACTTATTTATAAGCTGCACTGTAAGTAAAGATGACACGCTAGCGACCTCTGAACATCGGTCAGTTCACCTATACCTATTTAAAATTTGTCCATCCGCTACAGTTTTGCTTTTTCATAACATTGAAATATGAGTGCATGCGACTTCCATACATGGAAGACGTTGGTTTGAACACGATATAGTTCATATGGTTGACGCCCCCCACCCCCCACACCAACGTACGTGTTGACCCGTACATGCCTCTACATTTTTATTATTATTATTATTATACAAACACATTGCCAAAAGCTTAACATTCTAATCAGTAATCACGGGAAATTCCACATAGGACACACTGACACACATTGTACATTCGTAATCTACAGAAAAAGTTGTAACTGCACTCTGTAGCCTATACATCTAGATATGAATAATAGTACAATTATAGCCATCGTCAACCTCTCCCACCCACCTTGATCATCACACCACCCCTGATATTACATAGTACACCTAGTCCTTTCAAGAATGGTAATGGATCCGCAATTAGGCCTACTAGACTACAGAGTATTTGTCACATCCATTGAAATATTGCCGATTGTCAGCATTGCCCATGGTTTACCGTAGTTATAGGCGTATTATTATGTGAATATAGCCATACATGAAACCATTAAAAATTAGTAAATATCATAATAGATTTTTTAAAAATCATGATTTTTTATTTCTTGAAGGCAAATTAGCTTAAGCCTGACATAATTTATGTTATTCTAGGTGAAGTCTATCCTGTTAAACGAACGTTTTAAAATATGTTACCTTTGTACTATAGACAGAGAAATATTGACCCAGCTCACAGCGCCGTTCCCGGTGTGACGTCACAGCGAGTGGTGAAATGATTCAGATTGAGGCGTCATTTAATCTCGTTATTTGGGCTGCCTAACATATTTTTCTCACTACAAAGTGATGCTATTGTGTTTAAATAGTGTAGTAGACCATAAAATTAATTGAAACTCGTTATCGACCGCAAGTCCTCATAAGACCTTTAAAAGAATGAAATTCACAATAAAAATATAGCATGATCGGTAAATTCTCCTAATGTCTTGAAAGTTTGCCAACACGCCAACTTAGAAGGGAGGAGTACTATATGAAAAGATGAACGACCCGAATAGAACTGCGCCTCTAACTCAGGGCGAAAAAATTACCAAAACAAAGCTTAATTAGAATTGCGTAGTAAACTGACAGATCAGAAAATGTGCAGGACGGAATCAGAAATTAGAATAAAGATGGACTTGAGGAAAATAGAACCCGAAGAATCCCTAGAAGCTGGATTAAAATCTGGGTCCCGACCCCAAGAAGAAATCGGTAAATTAAGTTGGCTGGCTTACCGACCCGGGGGCCGGAACCGATACCAACAGTACTCCCGAAGTTTCCCCAGAGGCAGAACCTGGATCGAATTCCGGGTCGGGCCCCAAGGAAGAAATCTGTAACCTAGACCAGTCCATACCCAGGAGAAAACCCGGGCCCGGGGCCGGAAGACTATCTGGAGAAACAGTAGAAACAATGTATGATGTGAGATTACTTGAACATCTCTGGTCGGGAATCCTTCTATCCAGCCAGTGAAGAAGTACTAGTGATAGGATATGAAGACCCGGACCGACTTACAACCCGCTCAGGCGCAGGCTGCAGAATGTTGATTGATGGAGAGCCGGACCGACTTACAACTCGCTCGGGCCCGAGAAAAGATGAACCTGACTCGGTTCTCATAGGCGCAGGATGCGGAATGTTGCTCGAGTAGAAATGACTGGCTTCTGAAGCGATGAACGAGACGAAACCCGAGGCTTTTTCGTACTTTTGTTCTTTCCTGTCATTGATGATTTTGAACCCCTGAAACAGTGAAGATCAGTAACACGTAAAACACTCTTGGACTTGAATAAGCGTTTCCTAGGAACAGTCAGTTCCGACGTTTCCCCTTCAACAATATCAGGAAATGAAACATTGGAAGCTGACTAGTCCAGGATCATTTTATTAATTCTGCCATCAATCGACGCATCTATATTACTCACTTGTTTCTGCAGGCATTCCATTGATAATACAACCCTTTCAAGGATGGATGAATCAAGTGAGGGCTCGGGTTTGGCCTTTATTTTAATCGCAGACCCTAAAGGAGAAGAATTCCCTTTAGAGTGATCAGGTGTGTTTGGTTTCAAAAGGGCAAGTCTAGTAGCCTGGGACCATGAGCTGCAAATAAGACAGGTTGAATTGATAGAGCACCAAGTCCATTTAAGGCACACATGGCCAGAATGATCTGTCTTGATGAATCTATGGCAGCTGGTGTTAGGACATCTAATAGAATGAAGAGCAATCTTTTCTTTAGACTTCACTTTAATCTTCTTCGGAGACTTTTTCAAATCTGAATCATAACAGAGAAAGATTTGATAGGGTAAAGTCCCGAAGATAAAAACGGATCAGACAGCGCTGAACCCATTAAACAATAGAGACCAAACCAGTCTCTAAATTATTTAATATCGGTTTTTCTTTAAGAGAGTATGTTAATGAGATATCATGGATTTCATGCTCAAATGCTAACCAAGCATGTACATAGGTAACTTAAACACGTTACTGTAAGGAAGAAGCAATTATAGACAATAACAATGTCTAAAACACTCCGGGCGTAAAAAAGCAAAACTGGTAACACGCCTACCACGAAAATAGAAACGATCAATAAAATCAATATTGATCATAAAGACATACAACCACTTATCTTCGGTCTTTTGTTTCTGTCTGACATCTTGATCCTTTGAACGACTTGAAATATACCACAGCAGCACTGAAAAATATTAAACCTTTTAAACTGGCTATAAAATTTTTTCGCTTCCCTCTCCTTCAATAGTAGGAAAGGAATGAAGACTTGGTTGCTACAACAAAGTCATGTGACGGCTGTCAGCCAAGGAGATTGTCGTTATGCCTTATGACTCACTCATTGGCTCTGGGTTATGTATTAACCCTCTTCCTGCCTCATCCTGAGATATAGCATTCAAGCGAATTGCTATGGATCTCATCATTAGAGTATGGAGATTCGTGAAGAAGCCTTCAGTCACTCTGTAACCACAAAGCACAACATTGGCTGTAAAAATTTTATCCTACTACGCTTCCCTTCAGAGAAGGAAAGAGCAATAATGTAGTAATAACACAACACCAATTGTAATCGCTCACCTTCTTGTCGAGAAAATATTTCCTATATGTTTATCGGTACACTCTCAGAGGTGTGTGATTAAGTTGGCTCCTCTATCTCCTTTTTCAACAGCTCATCAAAGGTCAGATATGTCTGGTATGATATTCATATTGATAGATCAATGAGTAACATTACATCATAAACTCTAAATGGGCATCCGACCACCCATCTGTGCTGACATACAGGGTAATAGTTGAGTTGTCAAACAGGTGGCTTGTTGCCATGAACAGATTGGAGCTGATTGCCATCGACAGTTTGCTGTTCGCTCGCAGCAGATATTCTATAACATCTAGCCCCACCTCTGTCAGTGAGCTATGATAGGAACTGCCTGGAGGTGGATGTAGCACGTCGCCATGTATGTATTTGAAGGAATGTTGAGCCAGCTCAAAGAGAACCCATTCTACACGGTACTGTACCACCCGTTTAACCACCAGAGATGGCCAGAGATGGTGTCAGTCGGACAATTGTCATGGCTATATGCTCCGTTTAAACATAATATATAAGATGGAGCCAACATTTGGTCACTCGACAGGTCGTGCTGAACTAGTGGACCTGTACGATGATGATGCTACCAAGGCTAAGGAAAGCGATGGCAAGTCATTCGTCCATATGTATGGAGCAAATGCCAAGAAGTTATCTACAAGGTGCGTCTGGGTTGAGACATGGATTGTAACAGGATCGTGTTTCGCTACGATTTCCCGAAGAAGCGATACATTCTGATTGAGGTGTCGGAGTTGTAGGGTTGGGCGATTTTTCGATATTATCGTCAATATCGCGATATACCGAATACCGATATCATCATAATTTCGAAAAATCGTAAATATCGTCAATACCGACAGGACGATATTGCACTTTTAACTGTGAGTATAATATAAATAATTAAGTTAGGAATGTCATATTCTTACCTCTATTCGGTCCAGTAATAGTCTTTAAGTAATAATCCAGTCTTTGTCTAAGTTATAAAAACTTAATAAACTCCAAAATAATCTGTGCTCATTTAATTCATGGTTTGTTTGCGTTAATAAAATGATTTAAAGTACAAAATAATCCTTTGTTGTTCACTTTTCATAATTACACAAATAGACGACGCCATGTTTTTTCCTGCCTCATTCTGAGTATTAGTCAGTGGGGAATACCATTTGTACTACTCACATTCCATTCTGATGACGTCATTACTACAGGTCAAGCTATTTATCCATTAGTCATTGATCTGCATGGTTAAACATTCTTCTGACCACGAAAGATTTAAACTTTAAAACTTTTTAGGCCGATAGGAAACCACACACTTAATCCCTTATCAATACCACAGCTTGGAACAGTGGGTGAGGTGGAAGTTAATCTCTTGCTTTACCGTTATACATTTTTATGTAACTTTATACAATATATTTAGCATTTTTAAACGAATCAAATCAAAATTCATTACACATATAACATTACAGATTTATTCTATGTGAGAAACGTCCTTAAAATAAAGAATTTAGGCCTAATTATTTCCAGTTTTCTATCTGTTGTGGCAGTCTTGGCTGCAGAGTTAACTGGGTTAATTTCACACATCCCAGCTATGCCTTGAGATCAATGGATAAACCTGCTAAGTAGTGAGCGAATTTGAATAGGTCTACAATGGGGCAAATTAGTATTTAATATTACAGACCAAATAAAATCTGGTATAATTGTTTCCAGTCTTCACGCTGGTTCTCGTTCAAAATCATGTAGTGTTATTTTATTAATTTGCATCGTCTATGCTAGCGGCGGGCGTCATAACAGCTGTCGGAATTCTGCAGTGTGAATTCTGATTGGCTCAAGTATGATACGGCGGACAATCAGATATCGCTCTGCAGAATTTCTTTCTGCACAATGAAGTTCATGCGTATTCCTTGCTCAATCTTTTGACAGTTGTCGTGAGGTAGAGATAACACAAAATACAACACAAGAACAGAAGAAAATCCTTTATTTTTCTTATTTGTGATGAATACGGTTAGTTGCATTACATTCGTTGCTTTAAACTGTATATTGAAGGGTGTCAAAGTGTGGAATTTTGTGTATTAAATATGCGGAAATGGTAATCATGGCAATCTCAATTTACGGTTTCAATGCAACAAATTTAATGAAAATAACTTGCAGACGCCACCAATTTGAAATACATGTTATTCTATGTTTACACCCTAACTCCACACCCCACCCAAATGACGATATATCGTGATACTGCGGTATTTTAATGAGATACCGATATCGTCATGCCTTGAGCAATATCGCCCTACCCTACGGAGTTGAAGGTGACAGACGTTGACACCCTGGTTGCTTACCTCAGCTTTCAAGTTGTCACGCTAGCTATGGACAATGTCCCACCGATGACACATCATGGTATACTATTGACCGTGGCAGTGTCTGCAGATTAGGGCTAGCCGGTATTGATATTTGATAACGATATCACAGGAAAACACCGCGATAACATGTGATACCGCGGTATTCTGGTGGCTTATGTCCCGAGAATATGATGATGACGATGATGATGATGATGAACTTAACGCTTGTCCAGGGAAAGTGAAAAATATGGCGGGCAAGTCAATCTCGTATATCTGTTGCTCTACTGGGCAACCTGTTGTTTTTTGAAAACATTTTTATAGCGCAATTTCCATCTGTCAATGGCCAGTAGATTACATTACCAGCTCCGGTAACGTAAACATTCCATTCTTATAGAACAGCACGATCCCGGTTACTAATTTGAACAATAAAAATTGTCACGAATGAATCAGCCTAGAGGGGGCGTCTGCTAATTCACAAGTAATGAGAAATGTCTCGCGCGACTGTGCAGTCGTAGTTAATAATAATCGATAATGCGCAGTCATAGTTTCTGATTGGATCGCGGGACATCCAATGTCATTAGGCATGAATGAAAATTACTATCGTAGTAAAATTTTGATCATGTGCCTCGTTGTCATTCATAACGAATTAATTACATGATTTATTTCAACCAATCTCTGTGCGACTCTCACGATCAATATTGATGGATAATGGCGGAATGAAAAATCTAGTTACTGTGCCACTTTTAAATGCAGTACAGCAATATCTTAGCTCCCACTTTGACGGGTTGCATGACCCAATATATTATTACTGGAAGGTTCCAAGAGTAATTCCACCCGATATTTAAGTGGTTCATTGCCTTCGAGCGATCGAGAAAACAGGACTATATGTCAGGAAAACCTGTGCGTATTAACCCTTATTTCCAGTAAATATCATTTCCAGTGAATTGTCAGTTTAAAGCGTAGAAAGCAAGAAGGGTCAAGCTATCTACTAAATACCTTAGAGCTGGTTATGCTTTTTATTGTGGTGGACTTGCGGATTATTGTTTTATATTAGAAATGTAAACACGGAAAACTTGGATATTATTTGGATTTATCCTTACCATTGTGATGAGCTGGATTTATAATGGCAAAAGCGTAAAATACTGTCACTGGCATATTATCAATACCGTCGCTGATGGTATTTAGAAATGCGATGATAACGATAACAATATTATTGTGGTTATCCCGCTATTTTCGGGAAGCCGTCCAGCAGTGTTCTTGAGAAATGTCCGTTTGCAGACCAAAGGAAGACTATTTCTGAAAATTTACCACGAATGACTGGCTTGGTTATTGAGAAATTTTCATAGTCTTCCTTTGGTTTGCAAAGGTTTTTGGCTGATATGAGTGTTAAAGGGTTAGCCACCTGATGTCAATATTCTATATTTTACTCAGTCAATAACAAAGAAACTTGTGTACATTTTTCAACAAGTTTGGTGGAAGACGTTACTGTCTACACAAGCACCATCTTACACCAAATTTGTTGAAAAATAAACACCAGTTCATCTTTGACTTTAATTGGAAAATTAAAAATGTTGACATCAGAGTGGTACGTACGGGTTAAGAATCTTAACATATATATTATTAATCACCATGGTCCAACGTATCAGAAAAAAATAGGGGAGGTGGGGTGGAGTGCTTGCAATGTGTGTCCTTGTCGCCCATGACCGTTAACACCTGCATTACCATCAGGGCTGATGACCTATGTAATATTAGGGCTTGATTTTTTACTAACCCGTTAACCCGAGGATAGAATTTCATACGGGTTAGTAAAACCACACCTGCACTAACACATCTGGGTTAGTAATGCTCGCAAAAAAGGAAATACAAAAAAACATGTATAATGTCATTATGTTCAGTACCCACCAAAAATTCACAAAAGAACAGATTTTCTGCCAGCTTCAATGTTTTATTGAATATTTTGAAATTAATTTGTCCGGAAAGTTGTTGCTGCCTTAGACAGCAATGGCTTTCCTAACAAATTAATTTCAAAATATACAACAGCTCTGTATGGTTGCCTTGGAAATGAGTTTTATAGGGATCCATCGGTGAATGGATTAAAGAAGTGATCAGCTTTGAGCTTACAATCATTGGGATAGTGAAATTTGCTGTGGGGTAGTAAAATCAATGATGAACTTTCCCGTCTGGGTTAGTAGAAAAATTCCTTAAAATATACCCCTGAATATTATACCCAAAATGAAGCATTAATTAAATACATACGGGTTAGTTGACTAAAGACCCTTAAGGAAACCAGCCATGCCACTCGCCAAACACACCTGAAAATAATTGGCACCAAGAGCCATATATATATATATAGTGCTCATCTAGCTGATGAGGAACTGTAAACATGTTTATATTAATTAATGCACAACAAGCATCAATGGTCCATCAGGCTAGGAATACTTTTGCCATAGAGCAATGGTTCTTATCATTATTGACCAAGGCGACAACCATCCTTACCACTAATACAAGAGCTCCGCAAACGGTGCAATTTGATACCACGACATGATGATAAATCAATGAATGAGAGCTATCAGACGCAAACCAGTCATCCTATGAAGTTTCAACGTGATCCACTAAACAGTCATGATGTCATCGTCTGGAAATCAATTTTCAACATGGGCACCAGTGGCCATCTTGGATTTAGGAACATCGTCGATTTCAATAGGTTTCTGATGGAGTTATCGTCTGGAAACCAATTTTCAAGATGGCCACCCTTGGCTAGCAGCTATCTTGGATTTTGGATTATCGTTGATTTCAATGAGTTTCTTCTCCAGACCTAGACCAACCATCATATACCAGTAGCTGGCGGCCATCTGGATTTCGGATCATTGTCAATTTCGAAAGGTTTCACCCAATGAAGTTTCAGTTTGATACATAGATACAATATACTTAGTATGTCCAACTTCGCTACTCCCTCTACCTAATTGTGAATTATTGATGACAAAGAAATATGGTGATTTGGATAAATGGAGTAATCTGATAATCAACACACTGATAGCTCCACAAGGGCAGAAAGCTATTCTGAATAATAGGGCACACGCATGTTAATGCGGTTCTCCTACAAAGGATGCTATGATCTGTTACAAGTTACAAGACAGGTCTTTCCAAATTTGCGTAACCCATTTTAAGTTCGCGCAAAAGTTACGCAAACATTTCGGACACAACCCATTTTCCGTTCCCGCAACTGGTTTCATGTTGTACATAAATACATGAAAAATGGTTATGCAAAACAGAATGGGTTACCCAAAACAAATTTGCGCAACCCCAAAATGGGTTGCACATATTTTCAATTTGGACAGGCCGCCAAGATCCAACAAGAGGCCCCTTGGCCTTTGTCGCTCACCTGGAGCACCATCAATTTTTGGTGGGTGTTTTAGCAGTTTTTTAAATGAGTTTGTGGGCATTTTTGCCAGTGCAATATGGCTGGCAAACACACTACATCTTGATTGGCCCACGGCGCCCGTGTTTTTTTGATGGATCAACTTCCCGTGAACAAATTTTAATGGCACAAATTTCAGCCTGATCGCTTCAGCGGTTCTGGAGGAGTCATTTTCACGAAAACTAGGTTATCCAAGATGGTCGCCGAACCATTTGGTCAATTAAGTCCTCTTGAACAAACGTTGCTTACCTCTTGGCCTAGATGAAGATTCCCCAAGTGGTTTCAGAGATTTTTAAAGACTCCTGAAATCGGCTGAAATCCAAAATAGCCGCTGGGCAAATTAGCCCATCGGTTCATTTGAACAAACTTGGATTCTTATGCGGTACGGTAACAAATTTGGATCCCTATGCCGTATGGATGCTTCCTGCCAAATATAATTGAAATCGGCCTAGTAGTTCTCCAGAAGACATTTTAAATTTCCCATTGCTTTAGTATGGGCACCTTTGCCGGGAAAATAATCCAAGATGGTCGCCAAACCATTCATCCCACAGTTTCAAATATGGCAAATTTGAGATCAGAATACCCAAAAAACATATAACACCAATTTTGGTCTCAAAATCCATCAAATAAAAAAACCCAATATGGCCGCCAAAGACGCTTTATTTTAATTGGCCCATGGCGGCCATGTTTTTTTATGGTTCATCTTCCCTTGAACAAACTTTATTGGCCCTTAGTCCCTAATCATATCTGCCAAATTTCGACCCGATCCTTTCAGTGGTTCTGGAGAATTTGTTTTCACTAAAACTAGGTCAACCAAGATGGCGGCCGAACCATCTGACCAATCAAGTTCACTTGAACAAACTTGGTTCAGCTCTTGTCCTAGATCATATTTCATGAGCTTTGCATCAATCCCCCAAGCGGTTTCGGAGATTTTTAAAGACATTTCCTAAAATCGGCCAAAATCCAAGATGGCCGATCGGCTTCGTTTGAACAAATTTGGATCCCTATGCCGTATGGATGCTTCCTGCCAAATATAATTGAAATCAGCCCAGTGGTTCTTGAGAAGTCGTTTAAAGGAAAAGTTGATGGACGGACGACGAATGGACGACGGAGTCGCCATGGCATAGGTGAGCTAATAATAAAGTGTACATTTACTGCAAACCAGTATTGTACTAAAGAGCTACAGAATTCTTAATAACAGATGAAGAATGTCATCCAGAAGTTATCCAGATTTATGTAACCGTGTTGCATAAACCATATATAAATAAAGCGCCGCCATGTACTGTACTGTATCTGTAATTCCAGCCATTGTGGGCTCACCCCTGAAATCGGGTTAAATATTCTTCTTTTTCTTCTGACATCCCTTTTGCGAGGCACCAACATTAGCGCTCGTTGTCGGCAATCAAGTATCATATGGTCAGATTTAAATTAAAACAGCAACTAAATATCGTTCTATTATAGTGTTCTAGTATCAATGGTTTGTTAATTGTTGCATTTAAAAGACAGTTCATATTAACAGCTCGTACACTTACATGTACATTGCAGTCATTTAAAAGCTAGTTAGTAGTAGGAAGAAGATGCAAGCTGATCCATAGCATTACTTCTAATACTATGCAGTGCATAGTAGAGAAAACGGGTGATCCAAGCAATTTGAGCTTTTTGGGGATAGTTGAAGACCGCGCTCTGACTTAATATTTTCATGATCTAAAATTAGCTGTGCTACAAGTGAAGGAGTCGCCATAATGTTCTTGATGATGGCTTGGTGGTTTTCGTCTTGCAGTATGATTTGAATGTTATTTATGCAGGATTTTCTGCAGTTTTCGCTCGCTTTGCAGGTTACTAAAAAATGAATCCTATCAGGAGCATCACGACAAAGCAGGCATGGGTTATGCTGATTGAAGCGAACTCGATTTGATTGAAATGTATATGATCCAGTTAATAATTTCGCTTTTATGGCAGCACGCCTAGCATCTCTAACGTTATTATCAACTGAGCTCCAACAATGGTGAACTGATCCCACCGCAGAGTTAATATACAAGTACTTCAGAGATGACTTCATTAGTGATTCTTCGTGCCAGTGTGCTTGAATTGCAGTATTAATTGCGTCTTGTACCTTTGATTTCCATTTATCTTTTGTAGGAGAGTTATGAATCAGCTCATATACGCTTGTTAACTCATATTTGTGAAGGATACTACGACACTCAGAGAAGCAACTGTTGCTGTTCATGTCTTTCATAGCGTAATAAATAATATTAGATGTGTGTATGAGAGACTCGGGAATTAATGAAAGACTTCTAAGTACTATTAAGATGAGTTTTTTTCAGATAGTATAAAAACATGTTAGCAGTGTTTGTGTCATAAACTGAGCACTGTTTACTAATAACCACAATCAAAAGAATCTAAACAAAGGGGCTAGCTTCTTAACAAAATACATGTACCTAAAAGAATCTAAATGTAATCACGGATTTCTTTTTTCATGAGAGAGTTGATACTTACCACTCTGATACTCTATGATATTTCCCAAATATCGACCTAGCTTCACTAAGAATTAAAAAGAAACCGCCCACACTGGGCAGGTTATTCAACTGACAGTCTAGCGGATGTGCCGCCCAAACACGCATGCGCGGGACTGTCTCTTTCTATTCCAAATTATTAGCTGACAAATTGCAAAATAAAACGCCGATAGACCGATCCACTGTGGGGCAGAGGACGGGATCGTATCAGGGTGGTAAGTATCAACTCTTGTGAAAAAAGAAATCCATGATTTCATTTATATCATATCAAGAGTATACTTACCACCCCGATACTCTATGATATATCCAGAATTCGTAAGTGATTTTGATGGGAGGGAGGGAGGCGAGGTCAGAAGACCGGCTCGTCCCGGGAAGAGAGCTCGTTTGCTTTTTGGAGCACAAACATCTGAAATTGCATATGAAAACAATCAGGAAATGACTTGGACATTGGATAACATGATGTTGAGAGTAATGACTATTTAACATGCGCTCCTCTCCCCCTTTCTTGTAAAAAGGAGAGCGATGACCTCAATGTCCTATACGCTCTCTATGTACTCATGCTAAAGTACTAGAAGACATTGGACGAAAGCTTCATTTCGCATATACTCTCAGATGGAATGACAAAAAAACACGAACCATTACCATATTAGTAAGTATTAAGTAATAAAACGTGACAAAAAATAACCATCACCAAATACAGGACTAACATAATTTGACGAGATTCCTTTTTTTCACCGCTGGTGATGATAGGTACAGTACGGAATAGCGGGGATTCCACCCCACCCCCTTAATTGCACTGTGTGAATCAATGGCCTTATGAACAATATTTACAAATATATACAGAATAACGTTTATGTAAAATCGATAAGGCAGTGGGTTTGACGTGTCACAGAGGTAATGATCGGTAAAACTAGACTTGCAGTGCCATTATGCTACTGACATAATGTCCTCCACCGGCACTCCGTTAAACAGAGCCGTGGATGTCACTATGCCATGGACACTGTGAGCCTTGGGCCATGTCAACTTGTTTTCCCGTGGCGGCTTTGTGGCAATGCTGGATGCATTCCACAATCCACCTAGAAATGGTATCTTTTGAAGCTCTCCCATGGGGTTCAAGGTAAGATAGCCATAAAGCACTAGGGCCTGTCCGCCATTCCTCTGTACGTTGTTTATAACGTGTTAATGCATGGACAGGACACCAAGCCTTTGAATTAGGATCAACCTAGTCAAAGCGGGTAAAACTATAGGCTGACAAGGATATTTTAAAGGCTGGTTTTTTTTGCTATAAAGTTAACTCTAGGTAAAAGCCTGAGGCCTTCCCTTGTAACCACAAAACGGTCTGGTTCAGTTTTTCGTCTGGCTGAAGCTACAGCAATCAGAAAAACTATTTTAAGCGCCAACATTTTCATGGAAATGAAGCTTAGTGGTTCAAAGGGTTTATCTGCTAATACTTGAAGTACTAAACTCCAAGACGGGATCACTGGTGGATTCCTAGGTCTTAGATTACCCATGCCTTTGATTAAAGTATTTGGATTACATACTTCATCACTTCCCCTATTAGCCAAGCAAGGGATAACTGGCATTAAAGCTGACTTGTAGCCAGCAGTAGAGTTAGGCTTGAGGCTATAGGCATCAAAAAGGTGACAGATGAAATCGACTACTACCTGAATAGATGCATCTATTGCATTAATACATCTTTTTGAGCACCATTCAGCAAATCTGTTGACTTTATAATTATATACTCTGGAGATTGACCACCTTCTGGCTCTTGCCATAAACATGGCTGCTTGCTCAGGAAAGCCCTCATTAACTGCAGATTCCTTCACAACATCGACGCAGTCAATTGGAATATTGACGGGTTGTTGTGCAAGGCCTTGTCCTGGAAGATTATGTCATCCATCAGTGGCAGAGGAACAGGATTGCAGACCAGAAGGTCCAGCAGATCTGTATACCATGATCGGCGTGGCCAATTTGGGGTGATCAGAAGCACTTGACATTCCTGCTGCCTGATTTTCTGGAGAACTTTTGGAATCAGGATTGCTGGCAGGAATGCGTATGCATACATTCCCTGCCAGTTGATAGGTAGCACATCTACTGCGATAGCACTCAGATCCGGAGAGACGTACGTCGTCATCTAGATTTATTCGTTGCGAAAAAATCTATGTTGGGCTTGCACCTGTGGTTGAACAGACAGTCCACCACACATTGATTTAGTTTCCATTCCATGGGAAGAATGGACATTTTTTTGGCTCAATGAGTCCGCTAATAGATTTAGCCTTCCCGGAATATGAACTGCTTTCAGGGAAATCCCATGATCTAGGCACCAGCAAAGCAGTTTCCATGTCATCATAAAGAAACTGGGCGACTTCATTCCGCCCTGGCGGTTTATGTAAGTCACTACTGTTGTATTGTCTCATCGAACTAGAACAATCTTGCCCTTAACCTTGTTCGTTGCGAATAAATCTATGTTGGGCTTGCCCCAGTGGTTGAACAGGCGATCCGCCACACATTTATTTAGTTACCATTCCGTGGGAAGAATGCTCATTCTTCGGATCAATGAGTCTGCTAATAGATTTAGCCTTCCCGGAATATGAACTGCTTTCAGGGAAATCCCATGATCTAGGCACCAGCAAAGCAGTTTCCACGTCATCATACAGAGACTGGGTGACTTCGTTCCACCCTGGCGGTTTATGTACGTCACTACTGTTGTATTGTCTAATCGAACCAGAACACTCTTGCCCTTAACCGTCTCTAGGAAGTGTTCCATGGCCAAGACTACTACTAGT
This sequence comes from Chaetoderma sp. LZ-2023a, assembly GCA_034401795.1. NCBI lineage: Eukaryota > Metazoa > Mollusca > Caudofoveata > Chaetodermatida > Chaetodermatidae > Chaetoderma > Chaetoderma sp. LZ-2023a. The sequence goes on from JAVVLW010000374.1 coordinate 132,277, forward strand.
ATTTCTAACAGATTGATATGTTCTTGTGACTGATCCAGATTCCAACGCCCTGATACTTTGACTTCTCCCAGGCAAGCTCCGTATCCCTCCATTGATGCATCTGTGTACATCGTTAACTGAGGGTGGGGAGGTGACAATGTCACCCCTGCCAGGAGATTTTCTCTTCATCCACCATTGAAGGTGGTCAATAAGAGGTTCCAACACTGACACCCTGAGAAATAACTGGACAGTCCGCTGGCGTAAGGCGGCCTGTGGAATGACTGGTTACAGAGAAACCATCAACCCCAGCATTCTCAAGTAGACCTATGGCAGGCCATAATGACTGTTGCGCACTGAGATGAGTACTTCTACTCTCTCCTGAGACGGGTAAACATACCGTGTCTCTAGATCGAAGAACATGCTCAGGTTAACAAACTTCTGGGATGGAGTCAGCTCTGATTTTTTTAATTGATTATCCAGCCTAGCTCTGTAGGTTTTCAATACTATCTCCAGATTTGCTGAAAGACTTTCTTGATTGTGTGCTTTTAAGTCAGTCGTCTATGTATGTGTGGACTGCTATGTGTCTCCTGCGGAGGTATGACATCATAGCTAGGACCACTCGAGTGAAGACCCGAGGAACTGTCAAAATTTGAAATGGGAGAACCCTGAATTCCCATTGGCGGCCCTGAAATGCAAATCTCAGGAACCGACGAGAGCTCTTCGTAATAGGAATGTGAAAATAAGCATCTTTTAGATCTATTGATGCTGTCGACATTCCCTTCCTCAATCCTGCTAACACCCTTCTTAGTTTCCATCTTGGAAACTTGGTGTGAGGATAAACCTGTTGAGAGGTTTGAGGGTGAGAATTGGTCTCCACCCGCCAGTAATTTGTGTCACTAGGAACACGGTTGAATAGAAAGCCGGACAGTTATGTGCGGGTTGAATTGCATGTTTTAGTATGAGGGATTGAATTTCTTCCTCTATACACAGCCACTGATCGGGATCTCATGGATTTTGAGTCCAGATTGGAACCAGAGACAGGGGCGATGGCGGACTTAATATCCAGTCGTGATGATAACTGACTGAAAGCCATCGCAAGACTGAGCGGTCCTACGTAACCTGCTCCCACTCTTGCATTGCATGTAGAAAGCCAGACGGCCTCCCATGGGTCCACCTAAGGATTGAGGTGGACCTGAGAGGTGCAAGAGCTGCCCTGTCTCTGGTGGCTCTCCTAGCAGCACTGGTGTGATCTTTGTGGGTGCTGACCCATCAGGCTCGACTCCCACGACCAGAACCCCACACTCCTCTTCCAGCGTCTCCCACACCTCAGCACACAGGCTGCCTAACGGGTTGCGCTGGAGGAGCCTGTGCTCCACCCTAGCTGGCTTTCGCTGGCATTTCCACTACCTCTAGGCTGCTGAGGGTGGAAGGCATGGGGCGCTGCACGAACGCGCAACCTACGGAGCACTTCAAACTGCTCACGCAGCGCCCTCTGGTCATTCATCAGGTTTACGGTTTGTTGGTGGTGCAGACATCCTTCACCTCCAAACAACCCCAGACCTGACATCGGCATCCAAAGAAGCCGAGTGTACAGCTCTTGCAAGGGGCACAAATTGTCCAGCGCAAATGTGTGCCTCGAACATAAAACTCTGGTGACGGATCTCGGCATGCAATCCAGAGCCAGGTTAATGGCGTCCTGGATAGCTCTCTGGACTGTTAGCGGACAATCTTGGTGGGCCATGGATGCCGCTACTAACCCCTGTAGCAGCTGGGAAGCGTGCGAGAGCCGAGATGACTCCTCTCCTACTTTCCTCCATGTCCCGCAATGCAGAATTTGTGTTGCGCAAAGCGCTAGCGCACAAGGGTCCCATGTCAGACCGGGACCCTGGCCGCGTATCTTCACCCAAAGCCGCAAGGTCATCCGTGCATAGCTTTGGAACGACGCTGTATTTCTGATAAAGATCAGAACTAATACGGCAGTGCTGAGCCAGCTCGCAAGGCGTCAATTCGGCTGAATGGACGTCTCTACCGCAGTGAACATATCCACGATGTTCCGCATATGCGAGAGATGGCATCGTGCTTGTCACCGGCTTTCCTCCCAACCACGGGCGCTGGTCCCACTGGGAAGCTGGTAGATCCACCTGGAGTTCTGGCTTGATGCCTACCAGCCATTGGCAGGCATCCAGCCAGTCCTCAGTGGCCACCTGTGAATGTTAGACGAGCCTAGGGCCGTCGTCGTCCTAAACCACATTCACTGGTGGGGTAATGGCTGGAGCTGGAGATACTCCTGGATATCCAGGGAAACCATATGGACCTTCAAGGGCCGGCATGGCTTGCGCCGTAACTATTCCAGGAGCCGGATCTACGACATCATGGTGTGGGGGGGGGGGTGCTACATGCATGGCGTCATAGTCCGGGCATTCCTCAACATAACTCTCGGCAAGCCGAGGGATACAGTATGGATGGCCATCAGCTCCAAGCCGGCCTAGCTGTTCAGCCGTGAAACCTACTCCCGAAGAAGTAGTTCCACAGAAAAGGTCACCCATGCGCCCGCTGGTGGTGGGGGGAGGGGGGAGGGACAGGCGGATGGATTTCCATGGCCATCGGCAGGCCACAACAGTGTCCTCTTCTTCTTGCCCAGAAAGATTAGACGCCAAGCTTGAAAAGGGATCGAACTTGGCCTGGTCAGGAGGGATATCGCATGAGGCACTGATACCCTTAGCCTTTGGTTGCCCTAGGGTGACCGATAAGTGGACGCCCGAGGCCATGGGCGAAGCAAACATCAGCGCCGGATCAGCGGGAGCCCAGTGGGGGGGGGGGGCAGTTTCTTTTTAATTCTGAGTCTTATTGAAGCTAGGTGGATATTTGGGAAATATCATACAGTATCAGGTTAAGTACAATCTTGATGTGAAATAAGCCATTGCCAATATTCTGTTATATGTATACAAAATTTAAAGAATCTTGAATCATTTCTCTTTGCTTTTCTCACAATATTCCGCTCGTTTTCAGTGATATTGTGGTTACTGAGGTTAAAAACACACCAGTCTGTGTCGATCTTGCAGAGATTTTCATCTTTACATGGTTCTTCGAGCTTTTTACGGCTGCAGAACTTCTCATACTTATTGATTTGTGTTGTTTTTGTTTTGTCAAAAGTACAGTCATTTGCACGCGTGAGAACTGTTTCTACTTCCGGTTGTTCGTCTGGCCAAATTTTCGTATCCAGGGACTCTTGTAGAGCCGTTTCATTCACAATAAGGCCGATACAGGGTGTAATCGCATTGCTAAATATCTAAGAATTGACGTTGTGCTTTGACAAGGACGTGATCCACTTGAATTCTCTGATGTTAGACCAGAGTTGTATGCTCGGTAGGAAGATATTGTTAGGGCAACAACAGATCGTAAATAGTTTGTTGTTTTTCCAACGGGGCGATCTTCTGTACCGTATTTTCAAGTTTTCTGACGATGCTAAGAACTTTACGTCCATGTTGTCTCAGGATATTTCCAAAAATGTTAGTCCCGATCACAGGATGATTCATAATAAATCAATATTAGTTACCTCTCCGGGATGTAGAAATTGTTTGAGGGCAGCTTTCATGACCTTGGTCACTTATTCAGCACTGATGGTCGTTGGCAATGTCACGTTGGCAGTTCTTTTGGAGTCACGTGACAGCATGGACTGGTAAACTGTTGGTATACGGTAGCCCTCGTCTCAGTTCATGGTTGGTTGATGTTGATTTCGATGGCCTCTGTAACTTTCCGTTTAAACAAGTTGGTCTTGATGTTGATGACTGAGGCATTGCTGGCAGGGATGGTATGCAGGGCTCCCACTCATCTTTTGGCAAAATATAGGGATAAATATATACAATTTTGAAAAAATAGGGGTAATATAGGGCAAATAGAAAAAATAAATGGCTCTTGGGCCATAGTGTTCAGCTAGCTGGTGAGGAATTGTAAACATATTTAGATTAATTAATGCACAACAAGCATCATTGGTCCATCAGGAACCCATAAATGTTGCCATAGACAGATCTATGGCAATGGTTCTTATCATCATTTACTAATGCAGCAATCATCCATACCACTAATACAACATTAGAGCTCTGCAAATGGTGCATAATACCACATGATGAAAAATAAATGAGACAGCTATCAGACGTAGACCAGTGATCCTATGAAGTTTCAACGTGAAACTAAACAGTCATGGAGTTATCATCTGGAAATCAATTTTCAAGATGGCCACTGGTGGCCAAATTGGATTTCGGATCATCTATAATTTCAATAAGTTTTTTCTTCAGACCTGTCATCCCATGAAGTTTCGAAGTGATCCGCTAAACAGAAATGGAGAAATCAATTTTCAAGATGGTCACCAGTGGCTGGGGCCATTTGGAATTTAGTATCATCGTCGACTTAAATAGTTTCTAGAGTTAGTCCTAGTTGAATCATGTTTCAAAGCAATCCGATAAACCGTAATGGAGTTATCGTAGGGAAACCAATTTTCAAGATGGACACCCTTGGCTGACAGCCATCTTGGATTTTGGATTATTTTGGATTTCAATGAGTTTCTTCTCCAGACCTAGTCCAACAACCATATACCAGTGGTTGACGACCCTCTTGGATTTCGGATCATTGTCATTTTCGAAAGATTTCTTTTACAGAGCTAGTCCAACCAGCCTATGAAGTTTCAGTGATCCAATAAACGGTAACAGACTTATCATCCTGCAACCACTCTACCGCCTGTCCGGATAGTGCCATCACATATTCCACAAAAATATTGGTGTCCTTGACACTATTGACCAATGGGAAAAGTACCCGTGAATAATGGGGCAGCCTCCCTGATCTTGACCCAGCAGATGACATTTACCAACTGTTCGATGATCACAGTAAAAAAGTTGAATGAGGGAATGCAAGAATATTGGTATCATTGACATTATTGACAAATGGGAAAGGAACCATTGATCAATGGGGCAGCCATCCCTGACATTATTGACCCAGCAGATGACATTTACAAATGGGACAATGGTTACACACAAAAAATTGGATGAGGAAATTCAAGAATATTGATGTCATTGACATTATAGACCAATGGGAAAGGAACGATTGATAAATGGGCCAGGCATCCCTGACATTATTGACCCAGCAGATGCCATTTACCAACGGGACAACAGTAAACAAAATGGATGAGGAAATGCAAGAATATTAGCCGATCGGCTTCATTTGAACAAACTTGAATCTCTATGCCATAAGGTTTGCGGTGGCCAAAAAATAATTGATATTGGCCAAGTGGTTCCTGAGAAGACATTTTAAATTTCGCAATACTATAGTATGGGAGATTTTGGCGGGAAAATGAACCAAGATGCCAGCCGAACCGTTTATCCGACAGTTTCGAAAATGGCAAATTTGAGATCAGAATACTCCAGATGGATCAACTTCCCTTGAACAAACTTTAGCGGCCTTTACTCTCCAATCGTATCTCCCAAATTTCAGCCCGATCCCTTCAGCGGTTCTGGCGAAATCGTTTTCGCGAAAACTAGGTCATCCAAGATGGTCACCAAACTATTTGGCCTATCAAGTTCTCTTGAACAAACTTGGTTTACCCCTTGCCCTAGATGATGCTACGTGAATTTTGAATCAATTCCCCAAGCAGTTTTGGGGAATTTTTAAAGAAATTTAAAAAAAAATCGGACAATATCCATGAGGGTCGATCAGTTTCGTTTGAACAGACTTGGATCCTTATGCCCTAAGGATGATTCTTGCCAAATGTAAATGAACTCGGCCCAGTGGTTCTTGAGAAGACAACATTTTTAATTTCCCATTGCTTTAGTATTGGGAGATTTTGGCAGGAAAATGATCAAAGATGGGGGCCAAACCGTTTATCCGACAGTTTTGAAAACGGCAAATTTTAGATCAGAATATCCAAAATTATATATAAAGCCAATTTCGTCCTCAAAATCCATTAAATAAAAAAATCCAATATGGCCACTAAACACGCTACATTTTGGTTGTCCCACGGCGGCCTAGTTTGTTTTTTTGACTGATCACCTTCCTTTGAATAAACTTTACTGAATCTTAGGTCCTAATCTTTCCTCCAAAATTCGGCCCGATCCCTTCAGCAGTTCTGCAGAAGTCGTTTTTGCGAAAATTAGGTCAACCAAGATGGCCAGCAAACTATTTGATCAATCAACTTCTCTTGAACAAACTTGGCTAACCTCTTGCTCTAGATGTTTTGTAAGTTTTGAATCGATTCCCCAAGCGGTTTCGGAGATGATTTTTAAAGACATTTCTAACAAGAGGCCCAAGGCTCTCACCTTGACTATTAGCATTTGAAGCATTCGCATTTAAAGATATGATGAATAATTTTCGGAAAATCCACGATAGCCACCAAAAGAATTGACCAATCAAAATTCTGTATACACATTCAAAAGCACCACCTTGGGGTCGTTCCAGCTGAGATTGATTGAAATCTGCCAAGCGGTTAATGAGGCTTTTAACCGTTTTAAACTATATCCAGTAAATTTTCATAAAATTCAAGATTTTCACTCAAAGATTTACCAATGAAATTTCTGTATACAAGTTCTGAAACCTACACACATAGGGTCCCTTCCAACAAACTAAGTTAAAATCAGCCAAGCGGTTACTGAGGAATAGCGTTTTGACAATTTCTGGTAATTCTTTAACAAAATCTAAGATTTTCAACAAAAAAATTAATCAATTAAAATTCTGAATAGATGTTCTAGAGTATACCACCATAGAATCCATCCATTTGGTTGAAATATGTCAGGAAGCTAAAGCGTAGCATTTTGACCATTTCCAGTAAATATTTCATAAAATATATGATTTTCACCCAAAAAATTGATCCATCAAAATTCTGAATAGAAGTTCAGGAGCCTACCATGATAGAATCTATGGAGCCAAATTTGGTTGAAATATATCATGCAGCTATGGAGGAGTAGCATTTTGTCAATTTCCGGTACATTTTTCATAAAATCTAAGGTTTTCACCCAAAAAATTGATCTAGTTCTAGAGCCTACCATGATAGAATCCATCTACCGGTAGCCAAATTTGGTTAAAATATGTCAAGCAGCTATGGACTAGTAGCATTTTGTGCATTTCCAGTAAATCTTTCATAAAATCGAAGGGTTTCACCCAAAAAATTGATCAATCTGAATAGCAGTTCTAGAACCTACCACCATAGAATCAGCTTAGCCAAATTTGGATGAAATATGTCCAGTAGCTAAGGAGTAGCATTTTGACCATTTCAGGTAAATTTTTCATAAAATCTACAAATGTAAGGTTTTCACCCAAAAAATTGATCAAACAAAATTCTGAATAAAATTTCTAAACCCTACCACCATTGAATCAGTCTAGGCAAATTTGGTTAAAATTTGTCAAGTAGCTAATGAGGAGTATCATTTTGACCATTTCCAGGAAATTTTTCATAAAATCTATGGTTTTCTCCCAAAAAATTGATCAATCAAAATTTTTAATAGAAGTTTTAGAACCTACCACGATAGAATCATTATGGCCCAATTTGGTTGAAATATGTCAAGTAGCTATGGAGAAGTAGTATTTTGACAATTTCTGATAAATTTTGCATAATTTCTATGATTTTAATCCCAATAAATTGGCGGATCAGAATTCTGAAAAAAGTCTGGAGGGTACCAGCATAGGATCCTGACGGGTTAAATTTGGTTGAAATCAGTCAAACCGTTAAGAAGTGATTTGATGGACAGACGCCATGGCATAAACTCACTTGATCTTTCAGGCCCGGTGAGCTAAAAATTTGACAAAATCCAAGATGGCCCGCGGGCAAATTGGCCAATCGGCTTTGTTTGAACAAACTTGGCTCTCTACGGCTTCGTTTGAACAAACTTCGATCTCTATGCCCTAAGGATACTTCCTGCTAAATATAATTGAAATCGGCCCAGTGGTTCTCGAGACCACCACATTTTTAAATTCCCATTGCTGTAGTATGGGAGATTTTGGCAGGAAAATGATTAAAGATGAACGCCAAACCGTTTATCCAACAGTTTTGAAAATGGCAAATTTTAGATCAGAATACCCTGAAAAGCATACATAAAACCAATTTCGTCCTCAAAATCCATCAAATGAACAAATCTAATATGGCCACCCTACACGCTACATTTTGATTGGCCAACGGCGGCCATGTTTTTTTACTGATCAACTTCTTTTGAACAAACTTTAATGACCATTAATCCCTAATCATATCTCCCAAATTTCGGCCTGTTCCCTTCAGCAGTTCTGCAGAAGCAGTTTTCGTGAAAACTAGGTCATCCAAGATGGTCACCAAACTATTTGGTCAATCAAGTTCTCTTGAACAAAGTTGGCTCAGCTCTTGCCCTAGATCAGATTTCCTGGGTTTTGAATCGATCCCCATAGTACCTTCGGAGAAGATTTGTAAAGACGTTTCTAAAAATCTGCCAAAATCCAAGATGTCTGCCTGCCAAATTGGCCAATCAGCTTCCTTCGAACAAACTTGGATCCCTATGCCCTAATGATGCTTCCTGCCAAATATAATTGAAATTGGTTCAGTGGTTCTTGAGAAGTTGTTTAAAGAAAAGGTTGATGGACAGACGGACGGTCGCCATGACATAAGCTCACTTGGCCATTCTGGCCAGTGGAGCCAATAATTTAAATTGGCACAGTAGTTCTTGAGAAATCATTAACGGAAAAGTTGACGAATGCCAGAAGGATGGATGGTTGCCATGGATTAAGCTCACTTGGCCTTTCAGACTGTGAGCTAAAAATTATCACTGCAATGAGTGGTTAGTTACATGGTAGACCTACCATGCATTGCACTATTTGATGGGACTTAAGCCATCCTCTGTCAATTACATCACACCGAGAGTAGTATTTAATGTGACTCACTTGTAGTGAATATCAGTCACTTCTCGACCGAAATGATCGTATCCAGAAGCTTTCGTATACGGATTATAAAGATCCAATGGAAGTGGAGATTGTCCGTAGCCAATTAGTATATAGAATAGTGCGCTTATGATACGAAGATACCCCTGAAACAGAAGGTGAAAATTGATGAATCCAATCTGTCACTCAAGCATATGATGTCAAAATCAATTACGTCCCAAGTACGCTGATGTCACAATCAAAACGCATAATGAATGGCGCATCTAGTTCCATCTTAAAGCATGAATAGTCAGTCAGTTGTACGAATTGTATGTCTTTACTTACATTTAATAAAATTATGTTGAATATTTTGACTCTAATTTGATTGGGCACTGCTGCTACTGCTAGAGGCAGCAACTGCCCAGCCCCCTCCCTCACACACCAAGTCAAATTAGTTTCAAAATATTCAACAAGTTAGCTGTATAGTTATCATGAAATTGGGATTCCGGGAATTGTTGCCCAAGATACAAGAATACACTACCTAAATTTCACACATATATACGTTTCCTAATAAAGTACAGCTCATAAATAATTTAAAGATTTTGAACACAATGTAAGCAATGTTCTGTTGAAAATTTTGGAACATAATGGAGAATCCAGTTTATGATGTAAAAAAATCAACTACCTCATATGTAGGCCGACGTCATAATTAATTACGTCGTGAATGACATGATTTAAGTCTTAAATAGTCCGTCAAGTGTATGTCTTTATTATTTACTAAATATTCTAACTGGGCCCTGTTAGGCAGCAACAACGCAGAGTAAAATTAGTTTCAAAATACTCAACAGCTTACCTGCATAACATTTTGGAAATTGAGATTCAGAGTACAGAGATAGCTCGATCCCAACACAAGCAAAGTATGGGTGGAGCGTAACTAGAGATAGGCGGGGCATAGGTAAAACAGGATTCTTACATTGAATTGGAAGACATTACTGCCTAAGGCACCAATGTCTTCCAACCAAACTATGTTCAAAATATTCAACGGTACATTTTATTTTTGTTTTGGAAATATTCTAAACTATTTCTGAGCTGTACTGTATGCCCTCTGCTTGTAGAACAGACTACCTTTGATATCAACAGTATTAAACATGTTTACATGAACGAGAATTTGTATGAGATTTTAGTATGAAAACAATGGGAAATAGGCAGATGACGACGACGATGATGATTGATTGTTCTGCACCTTAAGAAGTGAGTTGCTGAAAGCTGTTGCATTGTCATCCCCTGCGAAATTCTGTTTTTGTATTAACCCTTAACACTCTGATGTCAATCTAATTTCTTAAAGCTGTGTCAATAGCAAAGAAACTGGTGTACATTTTTCAAAAAATTTGGTGGACGATGTAGGGCTTAGGCTTCGTAGGGTCTTGGATTATGTCATTAGTTTTGGATACTTCAGTGATCGCGTTGCATTCATCGACCTGGCTATACCTACACGAAAACACACCACCACCAAGTGTCGAATTGTCAACGCATACGGCCCAACTACCGAAAAAGCCAAAGAGAATCCAGCAATATTAGATTCGTTCTATGCAGAACTGAACTCTGCCATTACAATCCCAGCTGGCAACTGTTCGTGTGTGGAGATTTCAACTCCATGCTGGGTAAACTCAGAATTGCGGACAAAAGTTCAGGACTTGGCTTATGTATGGGATCCTATGGAGAGGGCACACGCAACAGCAATGGAGATGCACTGGTAGCATTCCTTAGTTCCAAAGGCCTATTTGTCACAAATACAGCTTTCAAACAACCATGCTCTCACCGGACAACATGGACTGGACACATTACTGATCACAAAGGCCCAAAAGGTTCTAAGGCTACAACAGCTGTCTTCAACCAAATAGACTTTATACTATGCAAGACAGAAGCAAAACCCTTACTCCGGAATGCTCATTCATATGGAGGCACAGACCTCAATTCTGACCATAAGCTAGTCATTACACGCCTTCAGATGAACGATCTCTACCTAATATATAAACACCATACCAGGCAAGAGGGTAGAATCACCTACAACCTACCCAAGCTCATCAGCGACACTGACACTCAAATGTCATACAAAAAAGCCCTCTGGGAGCAGATAGCTAATATCGATGTCAGCTCAGATCCAAACAAAGCCCTAAGCAAAATACTGAAATCTATGGAATCTTCCGCTACCAGCACCATAGGTGTACTTAAAAACAACCAAACTAGGTATACTGACGACCCTCTAGTTGTAAAACTGTCAGCAGAGCAAAAGCGTTACGGCTGCGCATCTATCAAAGTGGCCAAAGTGAAGACCCCCACCAAACTATGACGGGAGCGTAATATTATTCTGCGCCACATTAGCGAACGCTTAAAAGATCTTGCTATTCAACAGGCAGACTCCCTAGCAGATGAAATCACTGCCAAGGATGACTCAGAAAGTGTTTCGGGCAGCCCGAGCCCTGAGAGTTACTGACTACACACCACCACTCACTGTACACAACTCTGAAGGCCACTTTATCGGAACTGACCAGGGAAAAGTCGAGGCGATCAAAGAATGGTTCAAAGAACAGTTCACTGACAACGATGATGAGCTCTTGCACCCGTTCTCAGGAGACCCCAGGCCATTACTAACACCAATTAAAATATCAGAAGTTGAGAGGGCACTTAAAACCCTGAAAAAATGGATGTGCATCTGGACCTGATGGCATGAGCAATGACTATTCAAATATGCAAGTGACATTATCTCAAAACCTAATTCAGCTTTTATGCACCACCTTCTCATCGACGCTGTAGGCCAAGGCACCATTATCGCACTACCAAAAGCCCAAGAAGCCACCTGGGCTCCTCGCCAATCTGCGGCTAATTGTGCTCCTAAACAGCATACAGAAAATCCTATCCAATGCTACTCTATGCCGCATCCGAGACAAAATCATGTCAAAGTGCCTTCAAACGTGGATGCAGCTACGCAGACATTGTATGGGCTCAGCGCATGCTTGTGTCGGTAGTCATGTACAAACACTGGGACTTCCACAAAATGGGCATTGACATGTCACGAGCCTTCGACACAATTAAACGCTCAAAGATCCTAGATGTACTATGCCAGGCCAGTTGCAATGAAGATGAGCTACGACTAGTGAGACCACTACTTGCAGACACTAAGCTGAGAGTACGAGGAAAGTCAGTAAAATGTGTAGAGTTTGAGACATCAATCGGCTCCCCACAGGGAGATGGTCTATCTCTGGTGCTTTTCACCTGCTACCTTGCTGCCGCATTGAAATCTGTGCGGGAAAGTTCCACAAGACCAAACCCCCCCCCCCCCGTGTCAATACTGGGCATGCCGCTAGAGATGGAATATGCCGACGATGTGGACTTCATAGACGAGGAAAAGAACCCCCTTGACGAACTTCTCCCAATAGTTGCAAGCAAACTAAAAATGGAGAATCTCTATGAATGAATCCAAAAGAGAGTTCACCAACATATACCTATCGAGAAAGCATGAAACTATAGAAAATGACGACCCACTTCGTGGTGGCGAACCATGAAGGAAAAGTAAAATATCCTGGGCTCACTGCTTTGCAGTACTGCTGACATTTCTACATGCTGCGTCATGGGGAACATAGCTTTCCATTCCGTCTGGAAGCTATGGAATCGTAGATCAAAGATGCCCTTGATAAAGAGCCTACATTTATACAATGCAACCTGCGTATCCTTGATGCTGTATAACTTTAACAGCTGGGCAACTCCAAAGGCAGCTCTAGACCAACTCAATGCTTGCCACCGCAAACACCTAAGAACCATCACTGGACACCGATGGCCAGACAGCATAATTTCCAATGATGCACTATACAAGGTGTGTAATACGTCGCCGCTGTCTGTAAATGTCGCCCAGCAAAGATGGTCCATGTTTGGCCATGTGCTAGGGATGCCAGAAGAGACACCAGCACAGAGAGCCTTGGTATTCGCCCTACGCGGAGCCAGCAAATACAAAGCCAGGAGAGGACGCCATTGCATAAATCTATTAAGCGTGCTACGAGGTGACCTCAAGAAAGCAGGACACTCAAATCCAGAATGGACCTGAGGAAGCTAAGGATTTCGGCTGAGGACAAGACACAGTTGGCAAAAGCGAAGGACTGATTGCAGCTGTAGGATGTTTCTACTACTACAGCCGCAGAAAACAGTAATCATACATATTTAACTTTACAATCTGAATATGGCTAAATCATATGTATTTCAACCATTTATATAAACAAAAGGCCCAAGGGCCTATGGGCTTACCTGGACCATTAGCATTTGAACCATTTGCATTTAAATAGACATAATGGATATTTTTCGGAAAATCCAAGATAGCCAAGAAAAGAATAGACCAATCAAAATTCTGTAAATACGTTCTGAAGCCTACCCACCTAGGGTCCTTCCAGCTGAGTTTGGTTGAAACCTGCCATGCGGTTAATGAGGTGTAGGCTTTTAACTGATTTACCTAAACTTTTGGAAAATCCCAGATTTGTTACATATCTCGCTTGCGCGCCTTTGGACCTTCTCTACGGCAGTGGGAATCTGTTGTTGTAGGAATCCAGACTGACCTAGCAAATTCAACAGTTGACAGGACTAGTGATGCGTAGACATTTTTCTTGACAATTCTGAACGAGATGCTTAGGTTTCTTTTGAAGAAGCCAAGCATTTTATTGACCTTACAGCAGATCTGATTGAGATGGTCATTCCATCGAAGGTCAGAGGATATCGTGACACCGAGGTATTTGACGGAGTTATTTCTGTTGAGATGGCGCATCCTGAAATTTTTCAATGAATGTTGTACTGGTGGTGGATTTGTTGGAGTCCTGTCATGAGCCCCAGCACATTGCATTCATCTGGGTGGAATATTATCAGCCATCTTTCTTCCCAGACTTCCAGCTTATCCAAGTCCTCTTGCAGGATGGATGTATCCATTGGTGATGATATAGCCAGATAGATGATGGAGGTATCGTCAGCGAAGAGACACATCTTTGACATCATTCCTACTGGTATGTCATTAAAGGACAATTCCGGGATGATAAAGTGTGCTTTATTTGAAAGATTATTACATGTTTAATAAAATTGTGCCAGAATAACAACCAGATAGAAATAGCGTAACCAACTATCGCTAGATAAAGTCGGTAAAATTGACAATTTTTCGCACATCTGGGCGCTGCCATTTTATCGCATCTAGCGACGTCAGCCCCGCACCACCACTATTGCTATGTCTGGAGGAGCGAGGCCAATAGATGCGGGTATATATTTTAAGGAAGTATACGTAAATGATAATAGCAAACGTACCGCTGAAGCGATTCCAATGATTCTAGGATCTTTAAATAGGTGCCGACCTCAGGATTAATATGATATAATGGATGTTAATATCGGACAAGAGGTTCAAAAGACTGGAATATATTAAAAAAATTATTCATCTAAGATACGATCTGAGAATATGTTATCCTTTTTTTGGTAAAATTCAGCATGAGATGTTTTTTGTCTCGCAGACTCTATCTTTGCGCATTGTCATTAAATTGGAGTGTGCTTAAAGCTGAAAGAAATTGCTATTTGCCTGACCAATTATAATTTTGCTCACGTAAATATTGCCAGCGATATCACCAAATGGATTAACATTTTGACATAAAATCTGGGAATTTTCATATTGCCCGGCAAGCTGTAGTAATTTCAATAATTAAGATATTTTGATAGAATTTTTCCCGTTATGTGATAACACTGTAAAGCTTCAGCACGGTAAATTCTGTCATTGTAGCTGTAATACTCATGATGGATAGAGCGCATCCTGAAATTTTTGTTTGAAATTTTGCTGGCTTGTTTTTCCCGCAGAGTGTATCTTTTGACCCATTAGGCCGATTCTAACATCCCTAGCATTGGATAGCTCTTCAAATTTGCAGCTACAGGTAGGTATCAGAATTATTACAATCGGTTCTGTGGTTCCGGCAATATTATCATATCATGTTATCTTGGAATATATATTTACACTGAATGCGACACACGCTATAACAGTATCTTGAGTCGCCTGATTAATTTGACAATACGCACATATCAAGTGTGCCACTTCATTTAACCCGTATCGCATGGTGTAAAATGCGTAATAGCCTACTTACAGAGATAGTGCGGGGGTACCTTTTGAAAAGAAAATGTTGCTGAAACGTGTTGCTGTCGTGCACATCAATGACTTACAACAGAATTTTTACCACAATGAACACATTCTGATAGGATAGAGAAAATGGAATTTATGCTTCAGCGGTCTAGGGGTTAACAATTCCCCACCGACTGCGGATACTAGAATTACTTGAAAAACTTACTAGCTTAACTGGGCAATGTCCTAACGATTACAAATTAGCACATGTTAGGCCGCCATGCATATACATATTTACTGTACAGCCTTCGTGCTCTGCAAAGATAGCGTTGGTGCGGAGATGATGTCAGGATCTCGTGAAATTTCGCTCTCCTTGCAAGAAAATGGCGCCGCACGGGAGAAAAAATAATCCCATGTTTACGATGGTATAATTACTCATATTATTTGTCTATTGTTTTTATTTAGGATCCAATATGTTAGTCATATAATAGTCTTTCAAATAAAGTACACTTTTACCAATCCCGGAATTGTCCTTTAATGTAAAACAAGAGGCCCAATTAAGGGACCAAAATGATATAATCACTGGAAAAATTTACCAATCTACTTTCTGTGAAGAAAGTTTAGCCAAGATTTATTCAAATTGGCCCAAAGGTTAATAAGTCGTCTTTTTATGATCTCAGAAATTTGCAGAAAATACATGTCCACCCAAAACGCTAAATTTTGATTAATTCATGGCGGACATGTTTTTTCGATGTATCAACTTTCCATGTTCAAACTTTAATGTTGTTTAGGTCCTAATCGTATCTACAAAATTTTGGCCCGATCTGTTAATCGGTTCTGTACAAGTTATTTTTGTGAAAACTAGGTCATCCAAGATGGCCGGCAAAGCATTTGGCTAATCAAGTTCCCTTAAACAAACTTGGCTCAGCTGTTGCTCAAGATGATGTTTCATGAGTTTTGAATCGATCTCCCATGTGTGTTCCGAGATTTCTAGACATTTCTAAAAATCAGCCAAAATCCAAGATGGCTGCCAACAAAATTGGCAGATCAGCTGCCTTTAAACAAACTTGGATCCTTATGCCCTAACGATGCGTCCTGCCAAATATACTTGAAATCATCCCAGTAGTTCTCAAGAAGACATTTAACATTTCCTATTGCTTTAGTATGGGAGCTTTTGACTGGAAAAAGATCCAAGATGGCTACCAAACCGTTTATCTGACGGTTTTGAAAATGACAAATTTGAGAAATCAGAATACCCAAAAACCTATATAAAAATAAAAATATTCAATACGGTCATCAGACACGCTACATTTTGATTGGTCCACGGCAGCAAGGTTTTCTGATGGATCAACTTCTCTTGAACAAAGTTTAATTGCCCTTAAGCCCTAATCATATCTGCCAAATTTCAGGCTGATCCGCTCAGCGTCTCTGGGTCGTTTTCGCAGAAAAACTATGTCATCCAAGATGGCCATCGAACCATTTGACCAATCAAGTTCCATTGAACAAACTTGGTTTAGATCTTGCACTAGACCATATTTCATGAGGTTTTTATCAATCCCCCCAAGCGGTTTCTGAGATGTTTAGACGTTTCTAAAAATCGGCCAAATTGGCTGATCGGCTTCGTTTGAACAAACTTGGATGCCCTAAGGAAAAGTTGACGGACGGACACAACAGACGGTCGCCAAGGCATAAGCTCACTTGGCCTACGACCCGGTGAGCTAA
The DNA here is from genome assembly GCA_034401795.1 of Chaetoderma sp. LZ-2023a. Taxonomy (NCBI): domain Eukaryota; kingdom Metazoa; phylum Mollusca; class Caudofoveata; order Chaetodermatida; family Chaetodermatidae; genus Chaetoderma; species Chaetoderma sp. LZ-2023a. The sequence continues at coordinate 148,964 of JAVVLW010000374.1, forward strand.
AAAGGAAGACTTGGTCCCAGTACTGATCCTTGTCAAAGGCCTTAGAAGTCCATTAATACGCAGTCAGTTTGTTTCATGTTAAATGTAATGTCATCAATAAATGCTGTCAATTGTTTCACATGACACTCCCTTTCTGAAGCCAGGTTAGCGTGGGAAGAGTATATCATTAGTGTCAGCATGGTTCATGCTTTGGCTAATCACAATGTGTTCCATTATTTTGCATGTGAGTCAGATCGGCCTTAATAGTTGAGCAGCAGGACAGCCGATTCGGATGACAAACCCAGATGGCAGTACATTTATCACCATATATAAAAATGTTCATCTCGCATCAGGATTAAGGGAACTAATAATGTTGACAGGCTTGAAAATTTGTACAGGGTGAGATCTTTTTGGTCAAAATAATGTTTTTGGTGAAAAAAAGCGAAAAAATTAATTTCAATAATAGTAGGGGGTGATGTGTTGTTCAGTAGATTTTTTGCGAAAGAATTAAATCTGCAAGTTTGGTACCACTTTAGACCATAAACGCAGAAAATTTAAGGGTTAAGATTTTACTGTATCTTGGATGCTATGTTGGCCCCCTTTTGCTGCACGACAGGCCAATAAACTTATTTCTGCTCGTAATTGGTGGATTTTTATGATATTGGTGTCTAATTGGATGTTTTCGAGGGACCAGGGGCCAACAATGAGGCTTCCAGATTGATTTGATGTCAAGGTAAATGTCACTCTGTCAAGGACAACGGCATTTGAAGGGCAAGCAAAGTAGTACTGCGGCTTAGCATAAAAATTACCTCTAGTTTTTTAGAACCGCCGGCTTGAAATACATCATTAATTTGTTAACATACATCAATATGTTCGTTATGGGATCATGATTAAAGTAATATCAACGTTGAAAATTTGAATGCGTTGAGAATTTGAGATAAAAATTTTGGCCGAGAACAAATCAGTGGTCAAAAGCGAAGAAGCGTCGATTACAGCTGTTGCGTGTATCTTAACTACTACAGCCACAGAACACAGTAAACATACATACATCTAAGGCAAACATTTTGATATATATTGGCAAGTGTTGTAGTGGCATCTGCGGTTGGTAATCCGAATCTGCTTTTCTGCTGCTCAACTAAATAGCCGTGGTTTTGTCAGAGATGTAAAATAACTCTGCCAACAGACATACCAACTTATACTAGTTCCCATTACAACTAAAAAATAGTCAGAAAAGATGACATTTTAACAAGAAAGGTTGATTACACAGACAAAATTCAAAAATGAAATATTCACTATCATAAATGATCTACATACAGCTGGCATCAAGCATAAGTCTGTAAAGACAAAGTTCAGGAAAACATATTTCAGGGAAACCATAGGTTGGTACGCTCTGATCAAGGCATAAATGATGCTGGAAGACTGCTGCTGCAGTGCTGGAGAAGCTCATAAGTACTTAAGTTGATCTACTCTGATAATCGTAACAATGGTCATATAATATTCCTGTCATGTCACTATCATATTAATTTAGCTATTCTATAGTTTCTATCGTCAGTGGATTGTTGCACATATTATCTTCAACATTTTCAATGGATGCTTCACAGTTGCAAGCATTAGTACAAGCCTGGTAGTTCACTAGACAGGTGCAGTCTTCTGTACAGCTATTTGATGCAGGGCATAATTTAGAATTTGAAATCTGCATAGCATGTATTGCTATGCAAACTATAAATTGTATAGCTCTCTGCAAAAATGTATAGCAATCAACTCTTTCACCGATAAATTCCCTGTATCTCAATATCAGAGCAAACAAATAGGAAAGCTGTTGAATATTTTGAAATTAATTAATTTCAAAATATTCAACAAAGTATGGTATACATTGTAAAGAATGTACTTTTTCAGGCTTTTGTTGTTAATGATAGAATTTTGAAAATCAATGATAAATTGGAATCGCGTACAAATTTTGCAGAATGTATAGCAACTGTTTAATATGTGTAGCAAATTGAGATGCGAAACCAGATAAATTACGCCCTGTGATGCACAATCACAGACCAAATTATTGAGGAGTTCAAGGACAGCTGGTGACTGACTCATCATTTTTGGTTGAAGTGTACCAGTCTCAGCTTCGCTTTCATAACCGAACTCAACAGAATCTATTAAGTCATTAATTGGAATGTTAGCATTGTGCCATATCATCAGCTGGTATAAATGCCAAAGGAGATGTAACTTAAAACTATTGTCTGTTGGTGGTAGCTACTTTCCTGGTAGCTTTTTTCAGCCTTTTCAAATACAAAGCTCCTACAAACATCATACTCTACAAACTGGTCCTTCGATAATTCGAATGGTGTCCCCAAAGTTGTCAAGTGTGGAAACATAGGGTCCTTCTGTATAAGTACATGAAATGCTGATCTCTTCCCATGGCTAACAAGGAACTGGTATCACATCCAGACAAGCAATCAATGGGAAGTAAGAGAAACCGACCCAGACATATACACTGGTCTGGCGTTTTGTTAGCTTACTAAAATACTTACCACTCAATTCACTGTTTGCTATAAGTCACCGGACTTAGATACATGTACCTCACAAAATTTTAACCTATTCATTCCCATGGCATGTGGATTCCCTAGTAAACAAGGTTAGCAGAGATACATCCCTCCATTGGGTATTCTTGATAGTATCGCTTTAACTCTAAAGCAGTCATTGCTCTAGGGAACCGGTTCCTCTATTCCTATAGAGTACATATAAACAAGTCTGTGAGCATGCGCACTTATGCTACTATGCATGCGACCGGGTCCAAGCCGTCATTAATTAATTCCACAAAATTTAATAATGATTTGCAATTTAACGACGTGAGGTGGCTGAGGTGAGCCACAGTAAATTGAGTGGTAAGTATTTTAGTAAGCTAACAAAACGCCAGACCAGTATATATGTCCGACTCGTTTTGTAGCACAACAAAAATACTAAGCCACTCAATTCACTGTTTGCTAGAACATAGAATTGGTCAGAGCCCAACTACTAGGTGGGTTGGTAAACTGCAAATCAGCAATGAACGGTTACCCACCAAAAATACGATAATCAACTAAATCGCTGAAGTGCTGAAAGAGCACGAACAAACAAATGTTCTAAATAAAATACACTAAAATAATGACAATTAGAAAATCTCAGCAAAGGGAATTTAAAAACAGACGCAAGATGGTGAAGACGGCTGTCTAAAGAATCGAGGCAATTGAGCCTAAGTTTGAGTGGCGAAACTAGAAATGTCCGATTGTTAATTGAATCTGATTTTTCAGATAAAATTAATGTAGAATCTGACATTTATACTGCAACTTACATAATGTCATCCACTGATAGATCTGCATAGAATGTGAAGGAGAATGTCATACCACGAACATCATGTGCCTTAACACTTATTGAGTGTCTCCTGGAGATACATTCTAGTGTCAATTAATGGTGTCTGTAATCCAGTTGATGGGATGCGCACTTACTAAACAAATTTGCATAAGTAATCTGAACGGTGTTTCAAAAAGATCTTTTAAATTGGGCATAGTTTTCGGAAAGGATCGAAAACAATTAATTAGGTTTTATATATATAAGATCTCTTCAAGGGCAAAGAATGTAGCCAGATCTCCTACCACCTAGAAAAGATCATTCACAAAAAGAATATGAATGTCAGAATGCCATCTAACAAATGCGGCAGCTAGTAGAAAAAGAATGATTTCAGAGTTATACAATTAAACAGATGGACCCAAGACATGAGTTAATAGAGAAATTTATTATAGGCATTTGTCTTTGCCCTATACCTTAAAAATACCTGTACATGGATAAATGATGTAAATACTTAATAACCCTCGAGCCGGCTTCTAGAAAATAAAGACGGATAGATGCTATTGAAAACGATACCACCACCCCAGCATACAGAGATTTAAGTCATCAAAAATATCCCATGAATCTATGACTTGATGATGGGAAGTAGAATCGGGCGTGATAATGTGTTGTTCCTACAACCATTTGAAACCCTTAAATATACGGTAGTAAATTCTCCTGTAACGGATAGATTTGAATTGATTAAGAATACTAAATAAAGTTCAGACAAAAAAAAATAAATCAATTTCTGAAAAACAGGTCTCTTGGAAAATACCAAATATACATATTGAAGATTTGTGGAATGATGAAATGAAAGCTGCTGTTAAACGAGATTGAAAATTCGCAAAATTGGGAAGACTGGATTTCCACAAAGAGGACGAGATCCACTGAATAACTCTCATTGGGCCAAGCAGGAGTGATTAAAGGGATAATACATTCTGCTGACAAAAGTTCTTAAAGACAATTGCACTAGAAACCGCTGACAAAAGTTCTTAAAGACAATTGACACTAGAAAGTTAAATTGAAGATATTTAAACAAAATGTGATGCCTATGACTGAGCCAGAGCATCTACCGCCAAAGCCTAGCCTGGAAGAAGAATATGAACATCAGATCTGGACGCTACACTGAGTAGAAACTTAATGGGATGTAATAAATGAGCTACAAGGAAAATCATTCTACCTGGAATGTGAAATGAGGATAGATTTCCTGACATATCCACCGCAGGAGGAGGCCCGAGACTCCAGACGAAATATTATAACCTCAACCACCCTGCTTGTTGATGAGTCACTACTATAGAAATGACTGCATGACCAGATAGGTAGGTGGCTTGTGAGAGACAATATCGCATTCCCCGATATTAAAAAAAAGATTAGAGGAGGTACCGTACGTAGACTAACTTTATTATTGTGACAAGCTTACATTCGCACATAAATATGCTTCATCATGGCGAGGGATCCTACTGACTGACAGAAAGGAGACTGATGTAAAAAACCATCTGAAAAATAAATCAGGCCAGATATGATACCAAACCACTATTCACAATTAAGATAATAAAGACTGACACACTGATTTGCAGATTGATATTAGGAGAATCATACATGAGAAGATTCAGGAGCAAAACGAAATCTAGTGAAGTCAAAATGACAAAAGAACTGCTAGGATCATAAGAAAAAATAAAATTATTCCTAGAAGATAAATGCGAAGATGTATAAGGGTGAACTAGATCATAAAAAATTAGGACACTAGACAGAGATGGGTGTACACAAGGTTCTGAAGGATGAGGATAATTGGATGGTTCAGCCATTGCGCTAAGAACAACTAATGAAGAATTAAAAACAGCCCCTGAGATAGGGTATTTAAATTGTCAAACGTGATTTAGAAACAAACAATACCAACAGAAGTGAATTGATTTGGCATACCTAAACCTAAACCAGAAGTTTAGTTATAATCAATTGCTATACCATAAATACTGAGCGTTATACTCTAGGTAATAATTCTGAGCACAGGACAATTAGGCCTTATGCTCGTCTTTTCTTCATTTATCTCCATGACTGTGCCGTCACTTCCGGTCATGGGTTGCGTGTATGCTGTAGTCATGCAGCGTCTTGACTATGCTAACGCCTATCTAAACCTTTTTTCAAATGTTTTAAGAGTGGGTGTGGAAACAAGATATTCAGACAATCGATTTCACAGTTTGCACACCCCTTCGAGAGAAATCTTTTCCAACTAGGTTAGTTCACCCCCTCTTCTGGTAGACTTTCAGATGATTTCCACGAGTAATAGCCCATTTGCAAGTAGAATGTTATATTGACTATAAAAGTTAATCGATTGAGAGCCGATAGAATGATCCTTCATAGCCTGGGTACATGCTTTTTAAATCCAATTTCGCCTGAGTTAAGTACCCACAGAAAGAATTTCCAAAATGGTGAGAGATTAGATTATACATTAAGTAGGGAAAAAACCATCTTAGGGCTAATAAAAGGGTCCGATAGTCAAGAACTTTCCCGATCCAAAGGCTATGCTCGCTACTAAAACATTGAGATCGACAAACATCTCTAATATAGTAAAACTTGGCCATCAAAGTTTGTAGTGTTTACTTTCCAAATATTAACCATTTAAGTTCAAGTTCAAATTCATTTATTTTGATATAAAATGTACAATTTGTAATTACACAACAGGTGGTCCACCAAAGGCAGAGCCTATATAGACGGTGGACCCCTACAGGGGAAGTTATTAGTCATAAGTTGCAACTGAAATAAGTTGAATCTGAATGAGTACCAGCAAAGGTGGGAGTGGCACATTTATGCTCAATTTACACGTTCTAACACATTAGTGCGCACTATATACAAGGATAAAACTTAGTCACGTTGTTTCACTCTGGATTTTGAATTTCCCCTGCACAAACCTTATCACCACGCGGCTATGCTTAATGTGTACCTCAAAACATCATTCACAGAAGTGAAATTATTAAATTGAACAGCCTAAATATTGCGTATCCTTTAATAAAGATAGTTTATTCCATCAAAATTAATCCTAACTTGACAAAAATGTCGTCTTGAAAATATATAAATCAAAATCACGTGCTAATCACATGATTTATAAATCACATGATATTATCTGATCAGATCAGGTTAAAGCAAACTTTAATGAGGTATCCTGAGCGAGTACTCATATATATAGTTGTCCTGGAATCGGAAATTCGGCAATGCGATCTATGCTTCTCGTCAGCACCTCCAAACGATTTACTTTGCCACTGGCTGGCTCACTAACATTAGAAGCGGTCTACCTCAGCTTAATTCTCGGGCGTTCAAGCAATTTTTCTCGAACATCGCATTTCGTTTTGGATCGTTATATGTTGGTCACTTACATTACAATATAACCAGTCATATATATGAAAAATTTTCTCGCTAGATTTAGAAATCAAGTGAATGCAAATTTCTCGCTAGATTTAGAAATCAAGTGAACCTGATAACCTGACATAGGCTTAATAGCCTATCTAACAAAAGAGGGCTATGTGATTACGAGGATCCAAATCAATATCGTAATTTTGAACATCTGGGCATTCCAAGATCATCCGATATTTGCCAATTTACTACACACTAAAGATAATAGCCCATAGCAACGCAATGTTTACATTTTCCATGAAACTAAGGCCATAAAAAACTTGTATCGAATAACCCCGCCCGGTATTAGAAAACATAAAATCTCGAGTGATTTTTGCAAGATATTAAATAAAAGGTAAAAATGTTTCACAGCTTATTGCTAGTAATGTTAAATTAGCCTGCAAAAACGCCGCCAATACCAGGGTATCCGATATGGGAAATTTTAAATGCGATGACCGAATCGCGAATTAATACGATGGTCTTGTCTTTATTGTAATGTGACTGACATGACTGATCATAATGAAGTACTTGCGAGTTTCATGTTAGTTGGTTAGTAACGGTCCTTAGAAGGACCACTCGCTTTTCTTCAGGGGATCATCGTGGTGTATCCTTGTGGTGTTCATCCGGTCTGTTTGCACCACTGTCACATTCTTAAAAGACCAATTACTTCCCAACCGGTATGTTACATAGTTATGTAGGATACCTTATGTAGCATTCGATCCAAGCCCCCCAACAGACCCCCCTTTAGTGGGTTGGTCTGTAGTTTTATTAACCACTATAAAAGCATACTTACCTTTCAATCACTACTTGCTAAATCAAATATCTGCATTTAGCTATCAGAATAAAATTGTTATGCTCGCTTACATACCATCACCATGTAGAGCCTCAACCAGGCTTCTGGAAGAGGGACCCCCTGCATTAGCCTTACAATGGACTGGCACCAGTCTGTACTCACTCCTTGGTGACGCTTGTCACTAAGCAGGCTCGAGCATGCGCAGTAGGTCCCAAGCGTGAAAAATGATTCACTTTTCTAAACTTACGTCTATGTGGGGACGATCCAGGAGGTTGAAGATCGCTTTGACAACCAACCTCTTTAACTGCCACTCTGTGTGGGCGAATTTTGAGGGGCGAGACAATTGATCCGCCAGAAAATTCAGACATCCAGGGACATTGGTGGACACCAGGAAAATCTGGTTCATGCGACACCATATGAGGAGATTCGACACCTCCAAACAAAGGAAACGACTTTGTGGCCCCCTGCTTGTTGATATAAGACTACTGTTGAATTGTCTGATCGAATCGAGATCTTGAGACCCTTTACCCGATCCGACCAAGAAAGGAGAGCCTTCTTGACAGCCCACAACTCCAGAATGTTGATGTGGGCTGACGACTCCTCCAGGGACCACAGGCCTGAGACAGACAGGGAATCCCAGACCGCTCCCCATTCCTCCTGGGAAGTGTCTGTGAAGATGATCGCTTGAGGAGAAGACTTGACCAGAGGAACACCCATCATAAGCAGAGAGCGATCCTTCCAAAACTCTAGGTGGGGACTTAAATGCTCTCTGACAGGGATCTGATAGTAAATTGAATGAATCGCCTGTTTCCACAAGGACATAAGGTCTTCTCATCAGCGCCACCCACGGAATGATGTTCTCGACGCTGACCATCAAGCCTATCACCCGGAGAAAAAGATTGCTCTGACCACGGCAGAGGAGGACAGAATTTCCATGGCTACTAGGATGGCTTCTACGCTTATATCTGAAGGGAAGACTAAGCCTCGAACTAGGTTGAAAGAAACGCCTAGGTGGGTGAAAACCTGAGACGGAGTCAAAGATGATTTTTCTAGATTTATGACCCATCCTAGACTGGAAGCCAGACTGCAGACCTCTGGAATGATACTTGACAGAATTGAGGAAGACTCAATCGTCTATATAAATGTGAAGGGGAATAGAACGATGGTGCAGAATTCCTGCTACTGCTGACACTAGTTGGGTGAAGAAGAAAGGAGCCATGGTCAGGCCGAAAGGCATGACTCTGAACTGCCATACCCGGCCCTTGAAAGCGAATCTCATGAACTTTCTGAAAGAAGGGTGGATGAGAATATGAAAATAGGCGTCCTTTAGGTCTATGGACGACGTCCACATGCCTGGACTCAGACTGGCGATAATCTGAGATACAACCTCCATTTTGAATTTTGGAGTAGATATTAGATTTAATCTCGTTAGATTGATAATTGGACGCCAACCACCTGTTTTCTTGGGGACTAGAAAGAGAGTTGAGTAGCAGCCCGGGTCTACTCTCCAACAAGGAACCTCTTCTATAGCCTTCTTTAGACACATTGACTCCAATTCGTCTTCCAGGGCTCCCAACTTCTCCAGATTGGATGGAACTGGAGTCCATTTGGGCCGGCAAGACAGAGGAGGCAGATCTATCCAAGATGGTGCATAACCCCAACGGATTTGATCTAAAAGCCAGGAGTCCTGAACGAGGGCTTGCCAAGTCTCCCAAAACAGAGACAGGCGCCCTCCTACTGGCACGCAGGGAAGAAGGGACTGCACCGATAGATCCAAAGGTGGTAGAAGAGGAGGAAAGACTGGGAAAAGAGAAAAGGAAAGGCCCACCCGGGCTGTGGCCATCCCTTCAAACCCGTCTAGTTTGAAAACCTCTAGAGGAGCGGCCTCTAGAACTAGATCTAGAACCTCTTGAGGAAAACTTACCCCTTCTCACCTGAGAAGGGGCTGACGAAGTTGAGCTCTAGGTCTAGGAGAAGAAATGGAGTTGAAACGATCCTCCTCCGCGGATCTGGATTGGGAAACAGAGGAACGATTAGAGTTAGTTAAAACCCTTGAAGGATAAGCCCCATACTCATCCGGCTTGAGACTCTTCCTCCTGGGAGAGGAATACGGACTCTTGACCGAGTAAGTCTCTCTTAACTGAAGGCTTTAAAATACAGATCACATCACGCAGATCCTTACCTGATCTAAGGCGATCAGACTCAGCTCTAAGAATTGAAGTAGAATTTTGGCCAAAGATATCCAATCCGAAAGGAGCTGAAATAAGGTTACTCCTGAGAGAGTTCGAAATATTCACCTCTGAAGGTTTCCTTTACCTTCTTTTAGAGGTAATGAAACCCAAGGAACGGCAAACAGAGTTCAAGGAACCCCTTGAAAGATCGGCTATCGATCGAAAAACTTCAGGAGGAATCTGACCACCCTTCTCCTGAGTCCTGAGAAGAGCCTCGGAAAGAAGGGCCAGAAAATTAGCTGATTTTAATTGAACACGGCAAACAGACTCCCATTTAAAAAGGTCAGAAGACGATTCTACCGTAGAGGATTCCTTAAGATTCGAAGAAAGAACATCCCAAGTCGGACCATTAAGAGATTGAGTAGAAGCCAATCTAATAAAATCATCTTTCGGAACCTGAACCGGAGAATCTACCTTGGGAGGAAGAGAGAAATCTAGTGATTGAACATCATTAACATAAAAATCCAACATATCTACAACCAAATTATCCACTGGAAGAACAAGGAGCACTAGATGAAGAATCAGAAGATGAAAGAGCAGATCCGAACGAAGGAGGAACAATCGAAAATTCATCCTAAAGAGGAACAGATAGAGAAGCTACCCATTGATGAGACTTAGACCAGTCATCCGGAGAGGCCCTCACAGGATAGAACTTCTTCAGAGCCTGGCCCCGACTGATCTCTGAGTAGCATTGACAGAAGAATGAGATGGAGAAGAGGACAAAGGTCCGAGTCTAAAGAAGCAGATGAATCAAAGATTCTTAGAGAGGAAGGAGAGGATAAAGCTCTAGAGGTAGCGTCCAAGACGGAGTCCAAAACCAAAGAAGACTGATCAGATGGACTAACACCACGTTCCTCACGCTGATTAGAAGGAAAAGAATATGAATCTAAACCACTGGCTGAAAATCTGGAAAGGATTGAAAACTAGCTGAAATAATAGAGCGATGAAGAGAGGAATCGCGACTTACTGAAAACAATGAAAAATCTAACTATCTGGAATTCCAAATCTGGAGAAAGAACGACAGAAACAATAGGATTCAAATGATCAAAAGCAGAAGAGGAAGAATAAGAAGGCAGAGCAGAGGCAGACAGAGAGGAAGATGAAGAAGGGATATGAGAAGAAGAGTTCTGATGGAGAGAAGCCAGAATATGAAGAAAACTTGGAGGAGGAGAGACAGTTGAAGAGAGAGAGAAGAATTAGAAACATGGGCAGACGAAAAATCCCTAGCCGACAACACAGATGAGGAGGAAGAAGGATGACTACTACCTTTCTTAGAAACTACATGAGAAAAGTGAGGAGAAGAAGAAGAATGAGAGTGTGATACTACTTCACGAAAGGAAGGATGAACAAAATCAGAAGAAAGAACAGACTGAGAGAAAGAAGAATGATCAGGATAATGCCTATCAAAAATGTGAGTAGGAGCGGCGCGAAAATAGTTAGAATCAGAAGGAACAGACATACTACTATAATGGGAATCTGAGTTAGTCGACAGCTCATAATTTGATGCGCAAAAATTGTTTCTAGCAGAAACTGGAACACCGAAACCGGAAATAGAATGCTTCACCGGATCTACTTGACCTGGAGAAGCATCTCTTAAACCGGAAGCAGATAGACTGTCACCGGAAGCGGAAACGGAAAAAACGGAAGTAGCTACACTGCAGCCGGAAACGGAAGTTAACAAACCGGGACTGGAAAAAGAGGATGTATGCAAAGTCCGGTCCAACAGATCCGGATGTGCATTCTTCCTGCTGAAAGTATCAACACTACTACCGGAAACGGAAACTGGCAAACCAGAAACGGAAAAAGAAGAATGATGCAGTCGGATCCAACTGACCCGGATATACATTCTTCCTACCGGAAGTAGCTACACAACTACCGGAAGAGGAAACTGGCAAACCGGAAATGGAAAAAGAGGAATGATGCAGAGAAGGGTCCAACAGACCCGGATGTACATTCCTCCTACCGGAAGTAGCAACACTACTACCGGAAGAGGAAGCTGAAAACCCGGAAACGGAAATAGACAAATGATGCAGTCGGGTCCAACAGACCCGGAATCAGCAACTCTACAGCCGGAACCGGCAAACACTGGAAACGGAAGTGGACGGAAAAGCCAGATTATCATGAGACACCGGATGTTCAGCCAAGCCAGAAACAATCACGGTGCTCATTTCCGGATGCCCGGTCAAACCAGAAGACAAACCGGAATGTAAACCCGCTTGCCCGGACAAGCCAGGAGCAGAGGCGATCAGAGATCTTAACACATTTCTGGCAATAGGGATCACTGAAAAATGTACTTTGGCATGTCAAGAAAAATCGGAAGCTTCCGACACCGATGCCATCGCTTGAGGGTTATGCTGACCCTCAAGACTAACATGGTCTTTAGCCTGGCTCCTACCAGAGGATGATTTACCAGGCTTCTTTCTAGTCGCCGGATTTTAATTTCGGAGACAATCTCTTGTCTGGATGTCAGAGATATAGGCTTACCTCACTTACGCGAACGAGACTGGGGACTGTGCTCAGTCTGACAACTCCTCTTTAGCGGCCTTAATCGCGGAGGAAATACGTTCATCTAAAGACTTTGTTAGCACGTTGGCGAATGATTCACACCTGGCAAATAACGCCATAACGGGATCTGAGGTTGAAATCGAAGAGCAGCCCCCCTCCGTTGTTGATACAGACGTTTTAACAGAGGTTACTGCCTTAGTACACACAACAACGGAGGGAGAGTGACCTGAGGGCAACGCAGGCTTAGAGACAAAATCCTTGAAGCTTTTGAAATGACCAACGGCCAACCCTTACATATCACACACATTTTGAGAGGGGAGCAGGAGGTACACAGGCAAACGTGACCCGCAAAGTCTTTAGCGTGAAAGCGATCACACTTGTTCGACGTACATTTGACTTTCTTAGAAGATAAAACCACTTCCTATAAAAATAAGAAATGATAGGAAATAAAGCACTAGCTTCGTTAAAAAACTAATGAGAAAATCTACAGAGGAGACGTCATATGCATACTTAAGAAACTGACTGAAGACTGGAATCATAATGATTCCTGAGTGATATTGTTTGAGAGCACTAGGATCTACGTTAATAGGAGTGGTATTGGCTATTTTATAACATGGTACTTGTTGGTATATAATAGGCATGGTTACTCTAACCTTGAAAACGGTAGTGACACGAAAACTGGTAACTAAAAAACTAGAGTTACAAAAAACCTCTAAAACACCATGATATAAAAGTTAAACATAACTTAGGAAGGATTGACTTCATGGTAGGCATGTTTAAATGTCAAATAGATTGTAACTGAAAACCTTCAGAGCAAAGCTATAAACCTTTATTTCAATTGATAGCAGGCAAACTGTTCTGCTAGCAGAATATTTGAAGTGAATCAGTTTTCACGTTTGGGACCTACTGCGCATGCGCGAGCGTGCTTAGTGACAAGCGTCACCAAGGAGTGAGTACAGACTGGTGCCAGTCCATTGTAAGGCTAATGCAGGGGGTCCCTCTTCCAGATGCCTGGTTGAGGGTCTACATGGTGATGGTTTGGCATTAGGGAGTATGTAAGTGAGCATAAAGATTTTATTCTGATAGCTAAATGCAGATATTTGATTTAGCAAGTAGTGATGGAACAGTAATGGATGTTTTTGTGGTGTAATAACAACCGGTATGTAGTATACCTTATGCAGGAAAGAATGAGGCTCGGAAATATGAACCTAGTCAAAACTCTTAATTGATCCAAGAACTTCCCAACCGGTATGTTACATGTCATGCAGGATACCTTATGTAGGAGATGTCCAAACCGGTATATAGTATACCTTATGTAGGAACGCGCCTCTGTGGCTAAAATGGTATCAGAGATTTTGACTTCACCTTGATTAATTGTACCGTGAAGCTGATTGCTGACGCCATTTTCTTTGTAGTCATGAAAACTTTCCATTCTGTTTCATATCCACGTAGCTTATAACCATTTTACATAAAGTACATGACTTGTTCAACAAAGACTGCAAGTTCTGTGACAGTCATGAAAAATCAAATGTGGATGCAGCTCCACAAGATTATGGAATGAATAGGATTTGTTGAGACAAAAATTAGGTGTTTCCTGTAATACAAAAAATTAATTAATGACGTCTTGGACTCGGTCGCATGCATAGTAGCATAAGTGCGCATGCTCACAGACTCATTTATATGCACTCTATAGGAATAGAGGAAACGTTTCCCTAGAGCAATGACTGCTTTAGAGTTAAAATGTTACTATCAAGAATACCCAATGGAGGGATGTATCTCTGTTAACCTTGTTTACTAGGGAACCCAAACGCCATGGGAATGAATAGGTTAAAATTTTCTGAGATATCTAAGCCAGGTGACATATAGAAAACAGGGAATCGAGCGGCTTAGTACTTTTGTTGTGTTACAAAACTCTGGGGCGGAGTCAGTTGATTGTGTATTTCATGAACTGGGATATATCTTACTTAAAGCTGGTGTGCTTAACCATTCTGCCTGTCAGGAAATAGATCTTGCTAGAGAGAATCTCAGATCAATGGTGAATGAGAAGAACAAGTACATTGTTGAGGCTGCAATAGCATGCAACAAAGTGCGTGTATCGGCCTCCTCTTGATTTGATTTGAGATGTCAAACGTCTGTGACAGAGCTTCGCGTTACCAGAACGGTTTTATCATCCTGACTGTCACTGATGAACAATTTCGGATCTTGACCAAGCAAGACACCGTTATCTGCCATGTACGAAGTATAGAATTCTGCAAGATTACGTTTATTTTCACCATTACCTAGGAACTGTTTCCAATTTGTAGGAATCCGAATACATGGTCGCACTTACTGAACATTCCCTTGGCAAGCTGTGGTGCGCTTCTCGTGTCTGTCCCTTAATATTATCCTTGTTGTACTTGTCAAATACCACATGTATTTGCTCAACTGCATATCCACTGTTAGAATGTGCACTATTGCACAGAATATAGTCAAAGAACCTCTTGGCCATATTTTCAAATGTAATTACTGGTGCAACAGTAGAAGTAGGTGTGCTCAACATCTGCATAGAGGTATGACCATAGAATATCATAGCATCACACCCTAGGCTAATAGTTGTTACAGTTTCCAATCCAGGAAGTCCTTCTAGACTTTGCATCCCTTTACAGAAATGTAAGCGTGCGATAAGCGAACGATGTTAGCTCGCAGTGTTAGTTCGCGCACGCTATCCATAAGCACACAGCGTTAGCTTGCGCAAGCACACGATAAGCTCATATTTGAAACATTGCGAGGTTGCACAAGCTTGCACAAACATAACGTTTGCCTACCCGCATACTCCCGCAACCTTAAGCGCACAATCCCGCAACCACGCGCACGCCTAACCGCGTGCTCCCGCAACTTCGCGCTCCCTCAAACTCATGCATGCTTGACCGGGCGCTCCCGCAACCTCGCGCTCCCATAACCGCACACTCCTGCAACCTCGTACACACTTAAACGCGTGCGCTCCCGCAACCTCACGCATGCTTAAGCGCACGCTCTTCCAACCTCGCGCATGCTTAACCTTAATTAGAGATAGTAATCATTTTGACAGGCTCCAGGTGAGCTAATAATGTATATCAAATATATAATTTCAGCAATGCATTAACGCTGTATGATACCCTGTTTGATATGTTTGCTATTAATGGCCATAACAGCCAAAACCAGCCTCTGCTATGGTCTTGTGGAATGTCCATTGACAGGCCAAGGGAATACAATTTTTGGAAATTTACCACTGAATGTTACTGGCTTGATAACCCAGCAAGTCATTCAGTTTAGTGATAAATAATTGTGTTCTCGTGGCCTTTAAATGTACATTCAGTTGGCAGATATTTACATTTTCTTGACCAAATATGACCAATAAATGGTTAACCAGAGATTGTTAACATATTACAGGCATGTATTAATAGAAGGCCAGAATGGTCACCGCATTACTATAGAGTAGAGCTTAAGAAGTTGTACCAAAACTAGTATCTGTCAATAAATTGGAGCAAATCAATAAGATACATACCTCCCAATACAGCTATTTCCATTTTAAGGTTACTAGTGCTAAGCATTCGATTTAACAGTTATGTCAGTCTTTTCAAAATAGTAAATTCTGTATCCTAACTCATAACACATTGCATATACTAATAGTCAATGCACTGGATTTCTTCAGACTTAAATTTCCTGCCGATTTTAGCAGGTCATCAGATCAACTCGACTCCAATTATATTACCTAGAACCAGTTATTGTCTTTCTTTATATATGCATGCACAGACTAAATGAGAAAATGATGTTAGTCTGTGCGAGTTTGCACGAGCTCGCGTGACCTAACACGAAAATGATGTTTGCTTTGGCGAGCTCACAAAAAAATAACGGTTAGCTCTGGCTGTAAACTTGCGCAAGGTTGCGGCGAACTTGCACAAGGTTGCGGCGAGCTTGCGCAAGCTCACGCAATCTAAAATTCTTACCGCACGCTCGCCGCATGCTTAAATTTCTGTAAGGGTCTTTGCACATGATACCATCTTAACCATCTTCAGTAAACATACTGAGTGAACCAGGTGCATTTTTAAATGGCATAGCTCTCGCTAAAGGAACCTTCTTTGAATTAACTGCCATTAGTCGTAGGTACATGATTTCACCATCTATTGCTATGGTTTTCAACTTTATTTTAACTTTCTTGCGCATTTCCGACATTGTTTTCAGTCGATCGAGGTAGAGTGTCATATAAACTCTTTCTTCTTCTATTCGCAGCTGGATCTGGATCTATAAGCCTCTCCTGTATAAACTTTGTTATCATGGTTGAACCGTTGTCTAATGAATTAACAAGACTGTTCTCAATCGATGATGGGGCAACAGCGTCTGTTGCAATGTTTACAAGACACGCTAGTGCATTAACAATATCAAATTGATCAATTGTCGAAGAATCAAATAGTTCACAGATCTTTTGAATGTTTGTCTTCCACCGTTTCTGAGTTGCACTGTTTGCCTCATGGTGGTTCTTACTTTTGTATTTTGATAGAATGGCAATGTTTTCCTTGAATTTCAATGCATATTAGAATGTAATTGGTCTTGTCATGAACCATCTGAGCCTTGTTTTCAGTTGTTTCGATAGCGTAATCCAACCAAACTGAATTAAACTGTCCTGATGTCAGTTTTACTACATAGTTTCCATCCTCAAAGTTTTTCAGAACATTGGCTGGTACCTGATTCATCTTTAATAGACTGTATTGACTGGTAGATAATGGGAATAGTTTGCGCGATTTGCAACAAAAAAAAGCAGTAGTAACTGCAATTTCATTGATTGCTGAACTTCCCATATACAATTCCTCGTAGAGCTTATACGCAAGCGCGCTTAGTGACAGGCGTCACTATAGTGAGTATAGACTGGTGCCAGTCTATATCATTCAATATACTGGAGATGGACTTAACCAGTAGCCTGGTTGAGGGTCCATATTAATAGGAATAGGCATGGGGAGGTGTGTATGCAAGCATAAAAATGCTATTCTGGTAGCTAAATGCAGATAATTGATTTAGCAAGTAGTGATTGAACGGTAATGGATGTTTTTGTGGTGTAATAACAACTCATGATTCATGTAGTTGTTTCAAGTCAGCGTCCCCATACAAATATCCCACTGCTAAAAATACAGACATCAGCAGGTGCATTCCGCCTTCACAAGGTATAACACCCTCCAACTATTTTGGTCTTTCCCAAGTAATTTCTAGGTCCTTTGACAGTAACCCCATGTCGAAGAAAACGGGAATGTGTGTTTGACCTAGTTTATTTGCCGTTTCCTTCAGCCGTGTCAGTTGTGAATATTACAGTAGACAGGTCTGTTGGGTGTTCTATAGTTATGGGACTAAAAGTGATTCTAGCTATGTTCTTACCAGAACCTTCAGTTACATTAGCCTCAAAAGGTCCCCAAGGAGGAACAGGTCTTGCTTCAAGGCACGCATCATGAAACATTGCTTCTGGAAATGTTATAGATCGTTTCATTTAATTTAGCAATCTGAACATGTTTAGTTTAGTCTGAGCAGGTAGAGAAAGCTCATCCATAGACACTTGTAGCATATATGACGGTTCTGGCCATTTAGGTGGTTTCCTATAGTGAAGTACTTTGGTCAGATCCACTCCCACTAATGCGGACGTATCAAGTGATCAACTAGAGCTACATTTAATTGCGGGTTGCTCTCAATACATTATCAGTCTGCCGTTGTGCAAGAATACTTGTCATTGCGTGTGGTTCTTTTTCCATCGTGTGATCCCAGTTTCGCATGACTGACTCCTAATACATCAGGATTTAGGAAACCAATTTTGACAATCTTGGGAATTTGCCAATTAGGTCTATATTCTCATAATTCCAGTCTTTCAGCATTGGTTTCTTTAATACTTGTGCCAAGACACCCATTCTGATATATACTGACAACTGCTGTACTGCCACCTGGGGTTGGTTATCTGAATCTGCATTTTTATGCTGCTCCACTATTGTGGGTTGACCTTCAGATGCCCTATTACTTGAGCAATTGTGCAATTGATTTGAACCCATTATATTTGAACTCAGCGCCTTAAAAAAATCCCAGTTAGACAACAAGATCATAAATATCCAACAATTATGAGCAGAAATATTCTTTTGCACCTGACCAGTGGTAAAAAAGGGCTCATAAATAAATACAATTTTCTGTTTCTACGTTCCAAAAGTGTACCAAACTTGGAAAGCATTAATTTTAGCATAATAATCCTACAGAAGTACATACCTGCCTTGACCAACAATGAAATTTTATTTTTCGCATTTTTTCACCAAAAAAACCTAATTTTACCCAAACTTTCTCGGCTCGAACAAATATAAGATTGTCATCATTTCTTTCCTTAATCCTAATGCCAAGACGAACATTTTGATGTATGCTGACAAATGTTGTACTTCCATCTAAAAAACTAGAGGCCTTTTATGCGAAGCTGCTGGATTATAAGTTCTTTGCCTTTAACTGACCCTTTTTCAAGACAGGAGCCATATTTGCCATTCACCAGTCAATGGACCTTTCCAGCTTTTGCTAAACCCTTCCCACCTCTAGCTAAGCTCCACCCATACCTCACTCGTGTTAGGGTCGATCGATCCCTGAACTCCCTGACTATCAATTTCCAGAAAACTATACAGATAAGCAGTTAAATATTTTGAAACTAACAGCAACAGCGCCCAGTCAAAATAATTTCAAAATATTAAACAGAATATTTACTAAATGGTAAAGGCACAATTCGTACGTGTCGGACTATTAAGTGTTAACGACGGACTATATACTACATTCAAGATGCCATGATTATAATGTCATCATACACATCACATAGTTGATTATGTCATATGATGGATGGATAAACTTGATAAGGTCCATTCGGGTTTCACCGTAGACATACGACTTCCTAAATACGATTGTTAAGATAGGAGTGATGTCTGATGACAGCTTGAGGATACGTGGGCAAATATTATGGTACCTTGCTTGAGTTTAGGTTCTGTAGTAGCTTTTCGATTCCATTTTGAGTGATGTTGAGATGATCCATCGATGGGTAACTTCCGTCCATGTTGCGTTGGGATTTAAAACGGTCCGAGTTGAATACTGTTCTGGTTGAAAACGTTGACTGGAACTGCAAGTTCGGTATGTTAGCCTAGTCTTTGTCATCTGTGAATAAGATACTATTTTGTTTTACTGGTGAAACATCACTACTCTTAGGTCTTTTATGCTTAATATATGTCCAGAAGCATCAAATTCATGCTGTTGTTACGATCTTTACTACCATCACCTTCAGGTGTGACAATTCCTTCAATATGCGTCCAGTAAGCTCTGCAGAGTACACGCCAGACTAATCACTTTACCTCTTTGAGCTGGGGAATATTTTGTGTGCGGGCGACTTCTTCATTCTGTGATGGACATGGTCATGTTTCTTAATGAGTCGGCAGAGATCCTGTGTTACCAATGGAAGGCCACCTCTCATTCTGATTTCTTTTTGGGGGATGTTCAACATGACACTTGTTTCTAGTTTGAGCTTAAAGAAGTTCCACATGGTCTTAACTGAGCTGTTGTCCGTGTCCATTCTGAATAACTGCTCATGAATTGTTCTGGTGTCAGTCTTTAGGGTTTCCCATTTGGCACACTTGTACAATGAAATTAACTGAGGTTTTTTGCTTGTTGATGACCAGTGTTAGGTTATTTCTCTGAAAGTAACATATCATGACCCGAGACACCAGGAACCCTGCTTCCAATTCGAACGGGGGTCTGCGGTTCAGCTGCTCGTGGCACCTGTGTCCAAGGAACCCACAGACATGGTGTCTATGCAATTCATTGGTTTCCTGATGGGAACTAGGATTGCATCCGCTGATGACACAGGATGGTCTGCTCCGACGAACCCACATCTGGGACCCTGTAACATGTCGCCCTGACACCGGTCCAAACGTAAAATGCCCAATGGAACGTTGACATCACCACCTGGCTGACAGACCCGAACAAATCCTGGGGTGGTGGGGGTGTAAGGCATGCCGGTATCCTCAGATCCTCTTCTCATAAGTCGACGCGACAGAAGGGGCAGGTTGGTTGTCATGCGCCTGACTGCATCTGGGCGTGTCCACACTAAACTGTGTTTGATGAACGATTTCGGGTCTACATTTGGATTGTTAATTTCGATGATAAAGACCCAATTAATTTTCCTGTTCTTATCATTTCCAAGTTGAAGGTATCTCAGAGAGATAATTACAGATAAAAAAGTTAAATGAGTGCAGAATAAAATTATTTTCATTCAACTAACAGCCACAAATATGAGTGAGATTAGAGCGGGTAAATGTGACATGAGAATGAGCCAATTTTCAGAGTGCTAAAGAGGCATTTAAATGAGTTATTTTGGATTTCAGCCTAAACATTTTAAAGAAAAAGACATTGCTTTCTATGAATATGCTCATTTTTGTCATGATTTACAGGAGAAAAACTTTTTATTTCACTTCAAAGTTGTGTGTTATGGTTGTTATGCATTCCGTCAAAAATTAGTATAAATCTCACTTTAGCTTTGTTGCTATTCCTTACCTGTATGGCTGTACTTTTCTATCCAAATAATATCTCTATATCTTTTGTTCATTCACTGCCACTTGGATAGATTTGATTATTGCTAGATTATGTTTAACCCTAAGGAACCCACGAGCCGTCTAGACGGCGCGCAAAAAGCGTACAAATAAACCTACGAGCCGTCTGGACGGTTTTCAATAACTTGACGTGGAACACTACGCGCCGTCTGGATGGCTTTAAGAGCACCAGTTTTCGATCGCTAAATACACAAGCATTACGGGCGTTTTATCCAATCAAACGTAGCGTTAAATTACGTCAGATGATTAAATTTCATAAATCCACTGTTGATTGGTCAATTCAGTTTGTTTACAAATTTCTACAGGAAAATATAAATAGTTTTCTGTGAATGAAATTCCTAGCGTAAAATCGTCAACGGTAGCGTGTCGATTCCTTTATTTAACTGAGTACTCGATTCCCTGATGGCCGGAATCGCTTAGTGAGAATGGCTAACCTAATTTATAATTGCGTCGGTAAAATATTACATACAGCTGAATAGCCACACTGACGCCTACAAGATTTAAAGTGCATCCTTACATAGCTTGCCCATTAATACCATTATATCACACCCGTCATTTAACTTCTAGGGAGATATTGTCGTGCGTCTACGATCTAATTTCTGTTCCTCAATCATCTATCATGATACCGCATGTTACGGGGCCGCTACTGGGTCAATACAGGCCCATAACATGCATTATTAAAGTAATGCGAGTGATGAGACATATTAGCTTGCTATTGCCATTTGAAATCACCTTTGTTGACTGGTCCAGTTTTATTTCCGTTTTCTATTGTTCTTTCATCTTGTAAATGTTTCTCCTCTTTTTTTCTTCAGGATCATATGGCGAATAGTACAGTTATCTGGTTGAGATTTCATGAAAATGATGATTCTGTAATTCTATCTTCTGCACTATTTTATTAACCCCTACCATTCTGTCAAAATTTTTAATTTTCAAGTTAAATTAAAAGAACTGGTGTTCCTGTCTCAACAGATTTGGTGGAAGATGTTGCTGTCATAGATAGCAACATCATCTACTAAAACAAAGTTGTTTAAAAATGTACACCAGTTTCTATTAGCAGAAGTAGAACAGTACCAGTTTTCCAGGCTATTGGCACATTAAAAGATAGAATATTGGCATAAGAGTGGTAAGGGTTAAATCTGATGCGCTTGATGTAAATCTACTGTACCATTTTATTTCGAATCACTTATTGTATAAGCTGCCATTGTAAACTACATGTATGTCAAATACAGTTTCTTCTATGTAAGAGTGTCATATTACTTAGTAGAACTGGTGATTAAATTGTTGAATATTTTGATATCGATTGGACTGGAAGATGTTGCTGCATTAGGTGACAACATGTTCCAGTGGTAAAGCTTGCGTACTAAAGGGTTGAATACTGTTTTATTTGTAAGCTATCAGTGTAAATATCAAATAAAGTTTACTCGAAGTGAGGGAGAGAGAGAATCTCATCTTAGGTAATCAGACTGGACTATGTATAGTAGATTTGTTGAATATATCGAGTCCAATTTGATTGGAAACGGTGTTGTTTTGGACAACAATAGATTCCAATTAAATTTGTCAAAATATACTCAACAGATTGTTTCTTTAGATTGCAGGTACTTTTGATCTTTATTGCTATTCATTCCTGGATTATTACCCTTGCCCTAAGGGGAAAGAGGGTATTATGTGTGTGCATGCGTCCAGTATTGCATCTAAAAAACTACTGATCCGATTCGTTTAAAATTTTAACACAAACCAATATAACCTAAACAAGGGTTTCCAGACTTTGGCTGTGATCTGTGTGATCACACAAAGATTTAACAAATTTGGATATGACAAAAACGGTAGGGTGGTCTCGGCGGTGGTTTACAATCTCTGATTACTCCTGTTCATAATGTTATTTATCAAGCATCAAGTCTTCGACGATGATGGTAAGTGAGTGATAATTAGATTGCTTGGTCGATGACGCATTATAGCAAATCCCCATGCTCACCACTTTGACCTCTTTACCCATCCCATCCCTGGGGGGCGTATCCTCTGCACTCCCTAATCACATACCAAATTTGTTTGAATTAGTTTCATTACCCAGAGACTGGAGTGGATTGATTTGAAAAATCTACATGTCATCAGAGGAAGTGATCTGTGAGAGCAGGAGTTAAAATTAACATGAGCCAGAGGCTAGTAGAAATTGACCAGGGTTAATACAATGACCAGCCCAATGGTAACAATTTCATTTGTCAACCCTTTAATGGTCATGGTGGCCAATGAATGCCTCTGCGGTGATCTTAAGAAATGTTGATTAGCAGAGCAAGACTTTTGGAAAATTTACCACTAGAATGCTCGGTAATTGAGCCAGTTGTAAAATTTCAAAAATAGTCTTCCCTTGGTCTGTATAGAAAATTTGAAGGGCTAAAGTAGAATCTAGTAATCACTAGTCCTATCTGAACGTAGTGGCTCATTTGGCTTAATTTCAATTCATGGAGAGGGTGTCAACTGGTGTGCGAGAGTGGTCTATGAAAAATCCAGAAATCTAGATAAATCTGGAAGACTCCAATCTCTGCTTACAATAAATTTCTTGACCTTTTAACCCCGTCTCCAACCCAAAGAAATAAATGTCAGGCAATCCACAATTATATGGGCAACCCACACACCAAATTTCTTTGAATTCCACACAACAGTTTGGGAGTAAAATATGGCAGACATTTTTTTTGGATATTTGAACTTTGGACCCCACCCCCTGACCTTCAGTGGGCAGGGCCAAATCTAAATGGTCTTGCAAAGCGCAATCATATGGGTAACCGCCACACCTAGCCCTGTAGGTGGGGCTTAGAATACACCTTCCGTATCCTCTGCATGTCGTAAGAGGCGACTAAAGGAGGTAAGGGTGAGGTAACCCTGACAGAATCCTCGAGTGCTGAAGACGGAGGTTCCAGGCCGCACGGCGCACTCTAATAAACCATGGGTCCACGCACTTAACGCTTATGATCATGTCGATAGTCACTTACAGGACTGGCGGTATGATCAGCGAACGAAAAGAAGATCGCCACACCAAATTTGGTTGAAATCGACCCAACTGTTTGGGAGGAGATAGCATGATGGACATACAGATAAGTGGATGGAGGCAATTATATCCCCATTTTTTCAAAACATGGAGATAATGAATGGACTCAAGGAGACAAGGTAGGTATGGGGATAATGAATGGACTCAAAGAGACAAGGTTGGTAGGTATAATTAATTCAGTCATCATACTAAAATGTAATTTTCTTTCGGATTGAGAAATTAGGCTACAACCATCATTTGCCATGCCACATTGTTTTCAGGACTTGTCACGAAAGGGTTAAACATAGTAAAAACTGGAATTGACAAAAGGAAGGAGAGCAGAAATTTAGATTTTCTAATGGATAATTTTTTAGCTATGCCCCGCCCATCTCTACATAAGCTCCATCGATGATTTGCGCGTGTTGGGATCAGTTTATATACTTTGAATCCTGAATTCCAAATTTCATGGTAACCATAGATACCGCTAACTTGGTGAATATTTTGAAACCAATTTCAAGTACTTTGATTTGACTGAAAGCTGTTGCTGCCCAACTCACCAGGTCAGCAAAGGCAAACTAATTCTAAAATATTCACCATCTCTTACCTTGATCTTGTGCACATTACATTGTGTAGATTTCACTCTGCTGTCGCCGCTACTCACATAACAAATTCAGTTGACGTTTTGCCCCTCCCCCATCAGCCTCTTCCGACCCGAGCAGTGTCACAGCCTAATGTATTAGGTTGTCTCACATTCTACACCCATAGGGCCATGATATGGTAAATCACCAGATTTGGTTATATTCCTTTAACTTTGACATTCTTCCATCAACCCTAGCCCCCCCCCCCACCACCCCACCTCTGGGAATGGAGCCTAGTGTAAATGGTGTCTCCCAATCCACAAGCAAATCGGTAATTTACACAATAATTTTGATTGAATTCTACCAAAAGCTTTCTGAGGAGATGGATGGACAGACAGACAGATGGAGGCGATTGTAATATCCCTGCAGTTTTTTCAAAACGTGTGGGTATAATTAAGAGATTAAATTTAATTTATTGATATTTGATTCAAATCCCACCCAATCTCAAATGATACATAGAGCTTATGTGAGATGCACATTAGCTGAGCCCTCAGGAATACAGTTGATAACAGTCGGCAGTCGATCCAGAACAGCCGCCGGCATAGCTGTCAGCCATTGATGTGTGTAGTAGCTGATCATGTTTCGAACGTACATCATCATGTTTTAGTTCAAATATACTGTTTCCATACAAAAATTAGATTATAGAGTAACACAGGTCATCAAATTTTTATTTTTATAAAATCCATTAGGCATAGCAGGAAAAACTGAGTCCGTTTAGAGTTTAGAAGCCATCGCCCATCAGTCACCTGCAAAAAATAGGAAGGATAATTTAGAAATATCCAAATTCTAGAACTGTTATATTAAGACTTTAACAATCTATTTTTTTCATGAAAATTTAAATTTTCTCATAGACAATGCCCATATGCAGACCAAGAGCAAGTCATTCCAGTGATACATTTAAAAAAATAATCTTACTTTGGTCGGAAAATTTACATTTTCCTCGACAACTGCAGCAGTTTTGGTCTGACTCAAATGTTAAATGGTTAACAAGATACATGTACGGCGCAAGGTCATAGGGATATATAGTCCGAGGCTGCTCTGACTCAACCCGTCCCAGTGACAGATATTTGGACAGACTGTCACAGACTGACAGTCTGTCCAAATATCTGTCACAGGGGCAGGTTGAGTCAGAGCAGACTCAGACTAAGGGATATACTGGTAAACATTATGACCCAACAACGGGTGTTATGGTCATACACCACCCTCAGATCTTAGCGCATAAATGAAATAAATAATATAATAAATGGTGGGCATATATCGTCCAAGGAGGGAGTATGACTACTAGTTACTGGATTAACCTTTTCAATCGACAAGAGCGAATAATAAATTTGCTACGAATGTTTCAAAATTCTGTTGAATATTTTGAAACTAATTAAACTGGCTAAGGCAGCACCAGCTTCACATTGGATTCAAAATATTCAACATCTTACATTTATAATGACTGTAAATGTGGAGTTCTGGAATTTCAGGTTCAAATGTGACAATTGTTTTTGATTTTGGGCACACAAGTCTATTTCAG